>JAPYXV010000142.1:22316-54439 GCA_028533065.1 Trachops cirrhosus | reverse complement strand
TTCTGGTAGCTCATTGTGAGCTCATTGAGATTCCTGATAATCATTGCTTTGAACTCCATCTCTGATAGTTGAGTTGCCTCTATTTCATTTAGCATTCCTTTCTGAGGCTTCCTCCTTTCCTTTCATTGGGGATTGTTTCTTTGTCTTCCAATTGTTGGTGAGACTTTTCTTGTTAGCCTCAGCTTCTTAAATTGATCTGTTCTGGCTCCCTGGGTTTATGGTGTGTACTTCTGTGATAGAATACCTGTGAGATTCAGTGGTGGAGTCTCCTTCTGGTACCCACGTGTTCACAGTTTCTGCCTACTCTTTTTTGTGATCACTTGGAGGGGTAAGGCAAAATGGTTTAAGACAGCAAGAGAGTATTCTATGATATTTACATAGCAGCCAGTAGAGAGGTGATAGGAGATCCTTTGGCTATGTATAGTGTTACCCGTGATCTTCCACCCCACTAGCCACCTTTTAGAAAGGATGGAAAGAAGATAAGACTCTTGTTGGGAAGGAAAGGATTGTGAGTTGGCTGTAGAAAGCAGTGAGGATGTGGGAAGTCAAATTCTGAGGTAGGGTGAGAGTAAAGAGTAGTAAATAGGTGAAGTGTATGAGAGAATAGAGTTAACCACTACAGTAACAGAGTTCAGGAAACTATGAAGTGGGCTAAGATCTGGGAGGGGTGTTCTGTAGTATTTACAATTGTATGGAATAGCTAGCTATTATTTACAGTAATATTAGGTCAACAATCATATGACAAAATCTATGAGATCTAGATAACAAGAGCAGAGACTATTGAGCTTTTACTCAGAATAGAAAGTATTGTACTAATGGAACACAAATGAAGGACAGTAAATTAACAATACACTATGAATGAGATAACAGGGGAAGTCTATCAAATGATAGAATATAACCAGCCAAGCAAAAAAGACTATACAGAAAGAAGAAGAATACAAATATACTATTAAAATAAAAGGTGTATGAATAATGAAATAATGATAATTCAATTATGCAATTACTTGCAGGTTCAAAAAATGGAAGGAACAAAGGAGAAGATGGAAGGAAGAAGAAGAGATAAATTTGGAAAGCAAGGGAGAAGGGTCAACACTAGAATGACAACAAGAAAAGCATAAAGAATTGCTAGATCTAAAAATAATAAGAATTAAAAGATAAAAGGTTACTTAAAAATAATTAAAAGAAAACAAAAACAAAGAGAAACAAACAAACAAAAAACAAAAAAAGAGGAAAAAAACAAACAAACAAACAAAAAATACACCTATTGTTGGTTTCAGACTGGCCAAACCAGTTTTTCTAGCTGGCTTCAGCACACTGAGGGGCGACTGGAGACAGTTTTTCTCTGTTCCCATTAAGATGTGAGTCAGCCTCTGGTGTACTCTTCCTAGGGTACATGCGTGTTCTCCCTCAAGCCCATCTGGTGCCTCCCTGAAGGGACCTATGTGTGGGGGCTGGGTGCTCCTATGCGCATCAATTGGGAGTTCACCACCATGTGTTCCAATGTCCTGTGGAGTGTCCGCACCTTTTCCGGGTTCACAGGTGCACAATCTCTGGATCTTGAGGAGTGCCCACTTCCCCCAAATTCATGGCCTGGGCATCATAGGTCCCACGGAGTGCTCACCCTTTTCCTTTTTCACTGCTGAGATTTCCGAGACTTCTACCAAACCATGCTCTCTCAGGGTTGGGGGTGCAGGTGTGCAGGCAGGCACCTTTGGACGCACCAGGTGGGGTGCACACTTTCACCAGAGCTATGCATGGGTGCTCACAGCCCCTGTGTGGATGCCTCTTTGTCCTCACTCCCCTCTCTGTGTCCTCCAGTAAACTGGCCTTCCCCAGTGCTGCTCAGTCCTTGTTTGGCCAGGGAGGGAGTTGTTGACCCAGCTCTGGGCCTGGAGCTACAACCTCCTTGGTCCCCGCACTGATCCACGTAGTCTCCTTACCGTCGGGTTTTTCAATGTCCACTACAATTTGTGATCTCCTATTTTCATATATGTTGTGATAATGTTGGCTGTTTGCTCTGTTCCTACCCAGATTGGCTAGGATTTTTTCCCGTCTGTAGGAGAAGTAGAATTTGCTCCCTCCTACCACGCCACCATCTTTCTCCCAGCATCTTTTAAAATAGTCAATGTTTTATACCAATTGAAATAGCAACAATGTCTTTTCTCAATAAAACATCCATTTTAGAATATAGTCCCAGCAGTGGAATTGCTGGATCAAAGGGCAGGTCCATTTTTAGTTTTCTGAGGAAGTTCCATACTGTTTTCCACAGTGGTTGTACCAGTCTGCAATCCCACCAACAGTGCACTAGGGTCCCTTTTTCTCCACAGCCTCTCCAACACTTGTTGTCTGTTGTTTTATTCATGATGGCCATTCTGACTGGTGTGAAGTGGTACCTCATTATGGTTTTAATTTGCATCTTTCTGATAGCTAGTGATATTGAGCATCCTGAAACACCAATCCAAAAGAACCTATGCACCCCAATGTTCATAGCAACACAATTTACAATAGCTAAGTGCTAGAAGCAACCTAGGTGCCCATCAGTAAATGAATGGATCAAAAGACTATGGTACATTTACACAATGGAATTCTATGCAGCAGAAAGAAAGAAGGAGCTCATACCCTTTGCAACAGCATGGATGGTGCTCGAAAGCCTTATGCTAAGCGAAATAAGCCAGGCAGTGAAAGACAAATACCATATGATCTCGCCTTTAACAGGAACCTAAACAACAAAACAAAGAACCAAGTAAAATATAACAAAAGGCACTGAAATAGAGGACAGGTAGTCAGTGACCAGAGGGGAGAAGGGAGGGAATTTCAGGGGAGAAGGGAAGGGTTTACAGGAACAAATATAGAGGACACATGGACAAAACTAGCGGGGTTGGAAAGGGGAGGGAGGAGGGGAGGAATAGGTGGGTGGGCTGGAATGGGAATAAAGGATAGAAACTGCACTGAATAAATGAAAATAAAAAATTAAAAAAAATCCATTTTAGAACACACATCACTTCTTCCTTTCCCCACTCGTACTTCTGAACAATCAAGTTGAGTTCAAGGCATTATTACAGTGTATCCTAAACCCCACTGTCTTTGACCTATTACCTGCAACCTCTCACTGGTTTTGACTGCTACTCTCTCTCCTGGGCTGTCTATTGAAAATGCCTCCTTTGTGATTTCCTCAAACAAGCCAGATTTCTTACTTATTCAGTTTTCACAGCCCTATCAGAATTTTCTTCAAAAACTTTGATAGGACTACATAATACCCCTTATTATAGGCCTTTAGTCACCCCTTCTGCCCCAGAAGGTAATGCCAAACTCCCTAATAAGGGGTTTATAACCATCACAATGTGGCCATCAATCACCTCTTTTACACTCTTCCCCATTGTTTATTTACTCCATTTATACTGAAATTCAGTCAATCTGCTTCTCATTTCCCAAATACTCCCTGTGCTTTCCAAACACTGTGCAGTTTAGTCATATTTCTTCTCTGCCTAGAAGAACATCCTTTCTTTATTTTGGCTGGAAATTTCCTATTTGCCTTAAGGGACTCAATTAGAATATCACATTCTATTTAGCCACTCACTATACAATATAGTACTGTCTTAACTCCTCTTTTCCTAATTATACACCACTTACCATACTGAATATTTTACATGAATATGCCTCTCCCCCTTCTCATTACAGCTGGCACACATGATGCCTGGCACACATTACATTCCTGTGAGCTGATGAATGGAATTGCTTAAAATAGAGGCAGATGTAGCACCTCTTATTTTTCAAATCATTATCATCTTTTGTTAATTTCTTCATCCAAATGATATTTCCTTATGTCTCTCTGTCCTGTGTAAAGATTTATACATGATTTTTAATTAGGTCTAACAGAGATTGATTTTTACACTGTTATCCTAAAAACAAACTCAAACAACTTGTTAAGTTATATAAGCAACTTTTTTGAGCATTAAATCTTTCTACTGCATTAACCAAATTAATTAATCACTTCTTACATTTATAGTCAGTTCATGTTTTTTTTAAATCAGTAGGAAACACTTAAACCAAGTGTCTAGTGTTGTCAGTCTTCATAGTTTGAATACAAAGTTTTAATTTTCAACCTTCAGTGGAAAACTTAGACTGTGCAAGGATATTTTTTGCTATAAATTTTCAAGGAAATCAGAAACATTTTCTTAAAAATAGATGATATGGCAATAAATACATATTTTACATGGTAGAAGAAATAGTGAAAACAAAAAAGTATTAATGTTATAATTATAGTACACCATTGTCTCTTTCTCAAATTTTATACTAAATTTTTTAACAGAATATACCTTTAAAAATCATTCTTCTTTTAATAGGTTTGTGTATTTGTGTTCCATATTTCACCATAAGGGGTATTTGTAAAATATTTTTAGGAAAAAACAGGTCAAACACCCAGCATTTCAGTATCTCATGTTAATGAACAGAGAGCCACCAAGTTGAAAATTAACTTTGGGTTCATAACCTAGGACCCACTCAGAAATACAGGCTTTTGGAAAGCAAGTAATTATGACTCAGTTTACAGAAACAATGTTTATTTCTTGTAGCAAAGAAAAGTAATCTAGGTTTTCAGGCAATGGGTGTCTCTTGCCAAAACTACCAGTCTGTGAAATATTAGTATGAAAGCTGCGTTTGCAGGAAAATCATAAGAAAAAAAGGCGTAAAATGTAGAGTTTGATATTCTGCATAAATTGCAAAACCTTAAGCTGACTAAAGGAAGAGATCAAAATTCTATTAAAGGAATTGGAAAGAAGTTACAAAGAAGTATAATTTAGCTAAAATATCACATTGATACTTCAAATAGTTTATCAGCAAGAAAGCTAAAAATCCAGATAAGATTTGCTTCTCTCAACCTTTTTGTCAAATAAACAAACAGAAAAAAATCTAAATATACAAGGAACTTTAACAAAGCAAAAATAAGAAGCTATCTTGTTAATGCTGCCTGGCCTATTCCCCTTTCCCTTCTTTTTTTAAAAATATATATTTATATTTAACATATTCTTAACTTTTCAAGACTCAAATTATTTCAGAAACTTGTTTAGACATAGCTCATTTAAATGCATAGGTTGCTTACATTTTTTAAATGATTCATTTCTTATTTTTTTCTAACTTTCCTGAGTTGGTCCTAGGTTATGAAATACTCAAAGGAGTTCATTTTGAAATAGCTTTCTATTTCACAATTAAAATTAACTCACATAAAGGTATGTTCTTAAACAGAATATAATTTTCTAAAATCGTACTCTGAGTAAAACTTTTAAAATGCACTGCCTTATCATTGTCACAGTCTCGGGGGGCAGGGGGAAGAGGCGGCAAAATATATTTCCTGGTATTCTATCATTTCACCACTTACAGTTAAAGCTATCAATTATAACAGAGATCATGTTCAATGATAGCTAACCTTTGGTTTGTAATTCAGTCTAAGAGTGACTTGGCTTTAGATAGACAATCCTAATGATAAATTTACCCTTAACTTAGTAACCCCATCATGGTTTGATGTAAAATCTTTTGTGGAAATTGCAAGAGACTTTGTATATACCTTGGGGTAAATGAGCAAATAGTTTCCTATTTACAGAGACACCTAGAAATATCTGAAATCAAAGTTATAACACATATACATATAGGTAGATGAATGAATAACAGAGTAATATAGAGGAGTCCTAAAAGTCTATGTGTATATACCTTTTGCCCAGATAAAACGGTAACATGAATTAAGAATTAGCTTTAATCCACCTAGGCATCTTTGAACTTTCTAAGAAATTTCAAGAAATGTAAATGTCTATACTTTGAGCAACCATGTTTCCCATTTTAGACATATATATTTCTAAATATATATAATAAATAAATTTATATGTATACTATATATACATGGATATATATACACATGTGTATCTCTATATAAAATTTCCATACACACAATCACACACACACCTGCAATGTTGGGGAATATAATAGTCTAATTGTAAGTCTCACTAAAATAACTAAAATTTATATATTTAAAGTTGTAGAAACAAAGAAAACTAATTTTTAGACTTGTCAGTGGAAGTCTTAGCATTCTATTCCTCCAGGTGGTTTTTCTATGGCATGTTCATTTGGCATAATTTTTATAAATTTTGTGACAATATTATATTAGGTACATGATTTACTAAGACCATTAAAAGAAACTTTAGATATCAAGTTTGTGGAAGAAATAATCTATGATGTAAAGGTTGTGTTATATATTCTAAATGAGTTAATTGTTTAGAAAAGTACATTAAACATATCAAGCTAGAAAAATCTACCACTTGCCAGAAAATTTCTACTCTATTTTATTTGTCAGTTTATTTTGTTCATTAGATTTCAAATGTAAGTGAGATCACATGGTATTTGTATTTCTCTGACTGGTTTATTACACTTAGCATAATAATATCAAGGCCCATCAATGCTGTTGCAAAGGTAAGAGTTCCTTCTTTTTTACCACCACATAGTATTTCTTTCTGTAAAAGTACCACAACATTTTTATCCACCCATCTACTGATGGGCACTAGGCCTGTTCTTGGCTATTGTACATAATATTGCTATGAACATAGGTCTGCATATATCTTTCTGAATTAGTGTTTTGTTTTTCATTGGATATATTCCCAGAAGTGAGATAGCTGAGTCAAAAGGCAGTTTTGTTTTTAATTTTTTTGAGGAAATCCCATACTGTTTTCTACAGTGGCTGCATCAGTCTGCATTCCTACCTATAGTGCACTGGGGCTCCCTTTTCTCCACATCCTCGCCAGATCTTATTGTTTGATGATTTATAGTGATGGTGGTCATTCTGACAGGTGTGAGGTGATACCTCCTTGTGGCTTTAATTTACATTTTTCTGATGTTTGAGCATTGAGCATTTTTCATATGTCTGTTGGACAGCTGTATGTCCTCTTTGGAGAAGTGTCTGTTCAATCTTTTGCCCATTTTTACTTGGACTGTTGGTCAAACTTAAAAAAATTAATTATCTATATGTGTTCCAGTTTTTACCTTATATCATTTCCTTAGTAGATAATCTTTTTATCTAATTAAATTCTTCCTCTTGAACACTAAAACATACTTAGCAATGACAAGTGTCCTCCCCAAGAAAAAAAACAAGGAAAGCTTGAAATAAGTGAACATAGTTCTTTCTTTTCCATATGCATAGGTGGAGAGCATATAATATCAAGGGATATTCTGTGACATAATAATTTTGGACACTGGACTTTGCTTACTTATGCTCTGCAGAGTCAGGCAGCTCTAGGTTTGCATCTGGATGCTGCCAGTTACTCTCTCTAAGCCTCAGCTTTCACATCAGTAAACATGACCACTGTTCCTAATCTCATTATGCTCCAATGAGGGTTAGATGAAATGAGTTGCAGCATATAACACATTTAGCTCAAAGCCTGACACATAATAGGTATCCAATAAATGGTGTCTATAGACAAAACAACAGAAAGACAAGAATTGGTATACTCAGTTACCAATCCTTTTTGTCCTCTGGAAAGATATAGGCAAGAAATTTCTGTGACATGTAATGGAGGTTTTCCACTCATTAATAACCCAAAACTTATCTGTCAAAGCACAATGATTAAGTTTGTAGAACTCTTACTAGGAGACATATGTATATATATGCTTAATATTTATATTTATATACACACACATATTTGTATGTGTATATATACAAATGTATATATGTATGCATGTAATATATGCATACATATGTTTACTGATTTTTATCACATTAGTTTTTAATCAAGTCACATTAGTGGCAAAATAAATACGTGCTTGTTTTACCATTCATTTGCTGAACTCTTGCTAACGCATTCTGGCTTTTCTGGTGTCAGGCTGATCATTTTCTCTATTCATCCAGCTAATCCAATCAGCCTTGGATGGTTTCAGGTAAGTTCAGTTCAGGTCAAGATGTTGTATCCTAGTCATGAAGAACAGATTTACTGTTAGTGAACAGAACATAGGGACAGATTTATTATTACTTTCTAAGAGTAAAAATAAACTTCAGAATCACTTGTGAATACCATTGTCAATCCTTGTCCCCAGTAGGCTATTAAACTCCAGAAGAAAAAAATGTGTCCCTTTTCACTGAGTTTTACAATCCTATCATAGGCAGAAAGAAAAATTAAGTATAGTCTGTGTATAATTAGTAATCAGTTGTCTGATGAAGCAGGTAACTAGTTCTTTTACTTTGAATTCACATAACTGAGATAACCCCTTTCATTGACTAGTAATTTTACTTTCTTTTTTTCTTTATCCCCATTTTCATTATTAAAATATGAAAAACTCTGTTATTAGTCACTTGTGGATTTGGATATTTGTATGAGTGTGGTACCTTTGCTCTTACCTGGAAGGCTGCCTGTCTGTCTACCCCACCCCTAACTTTCTCCTCAACCCACTGACAATTCATTTAAGGCCACCTAAATATTCCCTCAAGAAGGAATTTTCTGAATTTTCACCTAAAAATAATTTCTTTCTCCTTTGCTTCCCCAGCACTTCCTGGTACTACTCTGTTTGTGACACATGGTACATTCTGTTATAGTTGTTTCATAATTACAGTTCTCCAGTTGCCCTTATCCCCCACAACAGTTATCAGGGTCCTAGAGCTAGCAAGTATTTTAAAACACATAAACCCTAAACCTCAATGACAGTTATTAATTTCTCACATGATCTGCCACCTACATTATTTCAGGAGACAATTTCACCAGTGTTTACCATTGCACAAGAATTCATTATTTTCTGCCTCTGATATCAGTTTCTTCATTCCCAGCTGCTCAAGCCCCAAAACACTATTACCACCTATTACAGGTTTTAGAATTAACTGCTCACTTATGGTATCCATTTATTTAGTGTGAATAGAATATGCAGTGCTGTGGTAACAAATCAATGCTAAAATCTCACTGGTATAACACACTAAATGTGATTTTCTTACTCATTAAGTCCAACATGAATGAGCCAGTGACTCCTCTAAGGGCTTTGCCATCTGAAAAACGTACTTAAGGTCACCATTTGTAGAATGAGAGACCAGAAAGAACACAGGGAGTACGTTTTAAGGGACAGACCTATAGATGGCTCAACACTTCCACCAAATTCATGGGCATAACTCAGTTGCATGCATGCTAATGTCAGGCAAAACTGGAGGAGCACAGGGATATTTGGTAAGCAATCATAGCCTCTGACACAAGATGCTACAGCAGCAAAACAATTTTACCTAATTCCTAAGACAAGGCTGATCAAAAATGATTGTAAGTCATCTCCAGTTTCTTCCCAAGATTGTGGTTTGTAGCAGTCTAACAGATGCTAGAGGCATATTTCACGGGATACAATGGGACATCCTTGCAACTGATCACTGTAGATTTCTTCTGGGTCGTGGAACCTGTCATGTCCCCTCAGTATAGATTGCTCCACTGCTCTCTATACCTTCTTCTATCTCCCTGAGTTTGGGTTGACTGTTCCTTATTTCATACATTCTTCTCCATTTCTTCTCTTTATTTTAATGTACTTGTATGTTTTGGATTTTGACTTAACAAATATTTTGAGGATATTTTTGTTACTGTTAATTATGTTTTAGAAACATACTTTGTGTTTTTAATATTTTAATATATATTTTAATACTTCAACATGATAATTCTAATAACATAATTTTGACAAGTATACTACTGAAATTATACTTAACAAAGATATTAATTAATTTCACTGCAATTTAATAGTTTTTGTCTTTATCTTAGCAATTCTATCTAGTATGGTAATATTGTAAAGTCTACATTGCCATATGGATAATATCTAGATAAATGTCAAGTAAATGCATGTATTAAAATATGGGGTGACAGAGATAGACTTAAGTTGGAAAAAATCTTCCTTGTGACCTTAGGGAGTTTCTAGATTCACATAAATCTCCAACAGACCCCATAGAAGGTGGTATCAATTTAAGTGAATTTATCCAGCAAAGCACATTTTTCCATGAGTTAATCTGTGTATCAAATTCAGTTGGTAATCATCAACAAAAAGGTATTAAGGCAAAAATAGTAAGCCTTTTGGAAAACTAATTATTAAGCCCTAATCAGAGGTATCAGCAATTTTGTTGATGTTGTCCTTTGTTGTACAAAAACTTTTCAGTTTAATATAGTCCCATTTGGTTATTTTTGCTTTTGTTTTCCTTGCCCAAGGTGATATATAAGAAAAAATATTGCTAAAACAAATGTCCAAGATTTTACTGCCTGTTTTCTTCTAGGATTTTTTCAAGTCTAACATTTAGGTCTTTGATTCATTTTGAGTTTATTCTTGTGAGTGGTGTAAGAAGGTGGTCTACTTTAATTTCTTTTGCATGTATCTGTCCAATTTTCCCAACACCATTTATTGGATAGATTATCTTTGCCACATTGTATGTTTTTGCTTCCCTTGTCAAATATTAACTGACTATAAATGTGTGGGTTTATATCTACCATCTCTATTCTGTTCCATTGATCTATATATCTATTTTTACATACCATGCTGTTTCAGTTACTATGGCCTTGTGCTATACTTGATATTACATAACATGATTCCTCCAACTTTGTTCTTTCTCAGGATCACTGTGGCTATACACAGTCTTTCATGGATTCATATAAATTTTTGGACTATCTGTTCTGGTTCTCTGAAATACACCATTGGTATCTTGATACGAATTACATTGAATCTATAGGTTACTTTGGGTAGTATAGACACTTTTTGTCTCTTGCCAATTATTTTATTTATTTATCTTTTTATAGTTGCTCAAGAACAGTTGTCTCAATTTTCCCCCACCACTCCCCCCATGCCCCAACCATCCCTGCCTCCCACTCCCAATCTTACCCACTTTGGTTCTGTCCATGTGTCTTTTATACGTGTTTGTTGATGCCCTTTCCCCTATTTCCCCCATTATCCCTCTCCCCCTACCCCCTGGTGACTGACAGTTTGTTCTTTATTTCAAAGTCTCTGGTTATATTTTGATTGCTTGTTTGTTTTGTTGATTAGGTTCCATTTATAGGTGAGATCATATGGTACTTGTCTTTCACCATCTGGCTTATTTCACTTAGCATAATGCTCTCCGGTCCCATCCATGATGCCACGAAATGTAGGAGCTCCTTCTTTCTTTCTGCTGCACAGTATTCCATTGTGAAAATGTACCAGGGATTTTTGATCTACTCATTATTAATGGGCACTTAGGTTGCTTCCAGAACTTGGCTATTGTAAATTGTGCTTCTATGAACATTGGAGTGCATATGTTCTTTTGCATTGGTGTTTCAGGGTTCTTAGGGTATAATCCCAGTATGGAATTGCTGGATCAAAACACAGTTCCATTTTTAGTTTTCTGAGGAAAGTCCATACTGTTTTCCACAGTGGCTGCACCAGTCTGCATTCCCACCAACAGTGTACTAGGGTTCCTTTTTCTCCACAACCTCGCCAGCACTTCTTGTTTCTTGATTTGTTTATGATGGCCACTGAGACTGGTGTGAAGTGATATCTCATTACTGGTTTTAATTTTCAGTTCTCTGATGGCTGGTGATACCGAGCATCCATTCATATGTCTCTGGGTCCTCTGCATGTCCTCCTTGGAGAAGTGTCTGTTAGGTCCTTTGGTCTTTTTTTTTTTTTAATTGGGTTGTTTGTCTTCTTAGAGTGGTGTCATGTGAGTTCCTTATATATTTTGGAGATCAAACCCTTGTCCAAAGTATCATTGGCAAATATGTTTTCCCATACTGTTGATTCCCTTTTCCTGTTGCTGCTGTTTTCTTTAGCCATGCAGAAGCTTTTTGTTTTGATGAGATCCCATTTGTTTATTCTTCCTTTATTTCATTTGCTCTAGGGGACATATTGGTGAAAATATTGCTTCATGGAATATCTGAAATTGTCCTGCCTATGTTCTCTTCTAGGACTATTATGGTGTCATGTCTTATATTTAAGTCTTTTATCCACCTTGAGTTTATTTTTGTGTATGGTGCAATTTGGTGGTCACGTTTGATTTTATAGCATGTAGCTGTCCAGATCTCCCAACACCATTTGATGAAGAGACTATTTTTACTCTATTTTTTGCTTCTGCCCTTGTTGTCAAATATTAATTATCCACAGAGACTTGGTTTTATTTCTGGGCTCTCTATTCTGTTCCATTCATCTGTGTGTCTGTTCTTTTGTCAGTATCAGATTGTTTTGATTACAGTGGCCCTGTAATATAGTTTGGAACCAGGTATTGTGATCCCTCCTACATTGTTCCTTTTCAAAATTGCTGTGGCCATTCAGAGTTGTTTATGGTTCCATATACATTTTGAAATGTTGTTTTGTATTTGTAAAATATATTATTGGTATTTTAATAGTGATTGTGTTGAATCTATAAATTGCTTTGGGTAGTATGGGCATTTTAATGATGTTAATTCTTCCAGTCTATGAACATAGTATATGCTTTCATTTATTTGTGTCTTCCTTAATTTCTTTTTTCAGCGTTATATAGTTTTCTGAGTACAGATATTTTACCTCCTTGGTTAGGTTTATTCCTAAGTACTTTATTTTTCTTGCTTCTATATCAAATGAAATTTCTTTTCTGATTTCTGTTTCTGATATTTCATTCTGGGTGTACAAAAATGCCTCCAATTTCTGATATTGACTTTGTATCCTGCTGTTTTGCCAAATTCACTTATAAGGTCAAGTAGTTTTTTGGTGAAGTCTATAGGATTTTCTAAGTACACTATCATGTCATCTGCAAACACTGACAATTCTACTTTCTCCTTTCCAACTTGGATGCCTTTTTTTTCCCTTTTCTTGTCTGATCACTGTGGCTAGGACTCTCAATACTATGTTGAATAGAAGTGGTGAAAGCAGACATCCTTGTCTTGTTCTTGATCTTAGTGGGAAATCTTTTAGTTTTCTCCCATTACTGTAATGTTGGCTGTAGGTTTTTCATATACGGCCTTTATTATGTTGAGGTATGCATGCTCCCTTCTACCCCACTTTGCTGAGTGTTTTTATCATAAATGGGTGTTGTACCTTATCAAATGCTTTTCCCACATCTATTGATATGATCATGTGATTTTTGTCTTTTTTGTTTATGTAATGTGTTAGGTTTATTGATTTGTGAATATTGTACCATCCTTGCATCCTTGGTATGAATCCCACTTGATCATGGTATATGATTTTTTTAATGTATTGCTGGATGCAATTTGCCAATATTTTGTGGAGGATTTTAGCATCTATGTTCATCAGTGATATTGGCCTATAATTTTCTTTCTGTTTGTGTCTTTACCTGGTTTTGGATTAGGATGATGCTGGCTTCATAAAAAGAATTTGGTGGTTGTCACTCTTCTTGGATTTTTTTGAATAGTCTGAAAATGATAGGGGTTAACTCTTCCTTAAATCTTTTGTAAAATTCTCCTGTGAAACCTTCCAGTCCAGGACTTTTATGTGCCACTAGTTGCACACTAAATTCAAAAGAATTTATGTACTCTTATGTTCAATACAGCATTATTTGCAATAGACAAGATTTGAAAGCAGTCTAAGGGCCCCATCAGTAGATGGGTGGATAAGAAAATAGTGGTATATTTACAGAATGGAATACTATGCAGCCATAAAAAAGAAGGAAATATTACCCTTTATGATAGCAAAGATAGACCTGGAGAATATTATGCTATGTGAAATAAGCCAGTCAGAGTAAGATAATTACCATATGATTTCACTCATATGTGGAATCTAATGAACAAAATAATCTAATAAAAAATAGAAACAGAATCATAGATACACAAAGTAGACCTACAGCTGTTAAAGAGGCAGGGGTTTGGGGAGAAGGTGAAAAAGTTCAAGGGATTTTTGCAAAGAAAAATTCATAGACACAAACAACAGCATGGTGATTACAAGAGGGAAGGGGGTGTGGGGAGAGGTAGAAGAGGGGACAAATGGTGATGGAAAGAAATTTGACTTGGGAAGGTAAACACACAATATAATATACAGATGATGCATTATAGAGTTGTTTAGCTGAAACCTATATAATTTTATTAACTAATGTCATGCTAATAAATTCTATTAAAAATCAAAAAAACGAAGAAAGCTAATTATTGCTTATTTAGAGTTAAAAATTATGAAAAAATAAACTCTATCCACTTCATAAGTTTTGCTAATTAATGAAAGATTTCCCTTTCATGCCTTCCATAGAAATGCTGATGCTTATTAACTATCATACATATTACTCATTTTGTAAAATACTTTATTCCACTGTCATTCTGCAATTTTGTGTCCAAAGTTGTCCCTTCTCTTTCCACTTATTTTTGGGTTTTTTTTCCCTTTAAACCTAAATTGAGAGAAAGTCAGTTTTAGGTCTGTGAGGCTAAACAGGAGAAATTTAAAAGATTTAAAGTTGTTTATAGTAAATGTTTAGAAGAAATGATGTAATATTCTCATCAATCTAAAAAGAGTCAGAGAAGATATAAGATTTTAAGAATTAGCTTTAATAAACTTGGGTAGCATTGCATACTCAGGACTCATGGTCAAAAAAAGATATCTGGGCAATTTTGTGCATAAAAAATGCAAGAGATTCCTGTTGGTCTATACTGCATTTCAGGATGTTACTTGTTCTCTCTAAGTTTATGTAAAGCTGAATTAGAATAATATCTCTCCTCTTATGAAAATCTTTTTCAGATGTTCACATAAGTCTGTTAAACAGCAAAGCAATGTTTTCCTAAGTGAGTCAGTGTCCAGTACCAGTTTTAGTGAAATACCTTGAAAATATTCATAAGTATATATACCTTGTGTGCTGACCCTTGAAGAGTAGTTAGGAATTAAATGGATGGAAATGGAAAGAATGTGATTGTGTGTGTGTGGTTTGGTTTGATTTGGCTTGTTTTTCTCCAGCTGAAAATTTAGTAAAAACAATTTTTGAAACCAAGAAAAAGTACAATTAAGAAAATAGAAAAAATAAGGAAATCATTGCTCAAAAAAAAAGGTATGCATAGAGAGGATAAGAGGAAATACGTTCAGTTATCCTGAATAGGCTGTGGAATTTGAGTCACAGCACTGGGAATCAAATTTAGAATTTTCTGGCTCTTTGACTCACACTTTTCATTATATTCCTCTGCAGCTAACTAAATAGATCTAAAATTTTAAAATAAATTCAAACCCCCCAACACTTAAGAAATACACTCTCTTTTTATCCATTTAAAATAGGGAAACAAGTGAAAAGTAAAATCTCCTTTAAAACCTCAACACTTAAAGCTTTCAGTTTAATTTAATACATTTATTTCAAAACAGCTGTCACTCTGCTTAGAGGTTGACAGTTGTTTTTCATTCTCTAACTGTATTTGATGACAGCAGTCACAGAGTATTTATTCTCTGTGGTTGTTTTTCTCCAACTCATCAATATAAAGGGAAGGAGTTTTATTGTCACACTATTAAACAACTTCTTTGACAAGTCTGGTTTTATTGTGATTTTTCCTAAGCCTTACAAGTGACTGATTTAATTATGACTAGAATACTAGTCAAATTGACTTTTCTTATCCATATCTGCATCTGCTCCAGGGGCTTACAAAATCAGCTTCACATATACAAAATATATTAGAGTGACAAGCTACTCTCCCAAGCTGTAAGCTACTGGGGATAGGGTATGTGCCAGGTTTATTCCTGTGTCTAAGCCAGAACCACACAGCAGAGATTCCATAGTAAGTTGTCAATATACACTATGTTTTTGAAAACACAGTTTAAGCAATATTTAACATACAACAATAGCTATTAATTAGTTGTATACAAAAAAGGGAAAAGTAGTCAAAACAACTGTTTAATTAAATTAAATTCTTTGTATTCTTTATGTTCAAATTGGTTTGCAGATGTTACCAACGTAAATATTGTTAAGACTGAAACAAGCTTATGCTTGAGAAATTGGATCATTGACAATAAAGGTGTATGACACATTCCTTGCCTCAGCCAGCCCACTAAAAATGATATTAAGTAGGATTAAGGAATGTAGGCAGTCCAGTGAGGGTAGTTTTAGAGGTTGAGGGATACCTAGGATCTGAGACAGACATCCACTGGACAAAACCAACTTGGACATGATCCTGTCAATGATTGCCTCCAGGAGATTTGGTGCAACAAAAGACACTAATTTATTTCAATGAGGTTCAGTGTAAAAGTCAGAAATAGATAATGAGTTGATTTGATATTTTTCATATGGGACCAAGTTATGGATTCAAGACTCTCCCAAGAAGACAGGTACTAGCTGGCATGCAAAGTCAACTTCCATGATTAAAGAAAAATCAGAATATTAGATGAGTTAACATACCTACCAAAGCATTAAAATTCAAAGTGAAAATTGAATTCTATGAATTAAAGCAGTACAGAATGTGTACATAGGAAGTCATGCACTGGGGCTACACAGAAATCTGAGAATTGTGTTGCTTCAGATTGAGGTTCTGCCTGGCAGTGAAGATGTCTTACACAGATGGTGAGAATTAGAAGAGCCCAGCACACATGTTGAAGTAGACCAAGTTAAAAGGAAGATGGCTTCACTCTAAGATTGACTTAATCATGAGAAAAAAGACTGTCATGTCATTTATTTAGTGAGGCTTTGCATATGAACTGGACTAGAACTAGAATAACCATATAAATTATTTTCCATACCAGTTCACTTTTGAGTGTGAAAGGAAGCACTCTAGATTATGTCAAGGCCACATATGGAAAACTTGGATTTTCTTAAGCATACTAGGACATATTGCCTCTTTTACTATAAGACAGAGTGTATAGAAGGTTGTAGAATCTAAGTTTCAAAGTTTTTCTTGAAGAAGCAGAGGTGATAGAAGTTATTTAAACTGGGTGAACTATGATAACAATTATATCTTATCTACATATGAGGATTATTTGATTTTCCTTCCCAGAACTAGATTAAATGGGATGGTGCTAATTACAGTCTGCCAGTGATATCCAGGAGGCTTGCGAGCCCTTTGGGAGAAATGCTGACAGGAAATTCTTCCTGACCATATACTTTGGAATTTCTGAATCAATCAAAAATTAGATGGCTGGAAGGTAAGTAACTGATCTTACATGATAAGAAAAAAAGGACAGGTCAAGATGGCAAGCAACTAATACATACAGATAAGAATACAAATAGATACAGGTCTGTCCTTCCCAACAAAATCTCTGAAGTGACTACATAAGAACGAGTTTTTGTTGATGTTGTTGCTGTTTTATGTCTTAAGTATACATATTTGAGGCAATGACACTTGTGAATTTTCTATCATTACTAATCAATTCACATAATGGGTAAAACTATCATTTTTATTTTATTATTTATCATATTTACTGGAACAGTCATAGAAGTTTAATAATGTGTTTCTCAGCAAAATGGAAGATCACTTTTAAAAAAACAAGAAATGCTGAATTAAATATCACAACATCCCTTAAATGCAAATTTAAAATGCTAGAAATGAGGGGAAATCTCCGAAGACAAAAGTGAATAGGTAATGATGAACCTGAGGCCCAGCAGACTAGGCCCAGAGCAAGAGACAGGGCAGATACTGGAAGTGAAAAGCTGCTGTCAAGGCAGAGCCCTGAGAAAGTGACAGGGTAGACTTGAAAAAATCAGCCCCCATCAGGGAGATATTAAAGATGTCTGAGCTGGGGTTGTAACAAACAATCAAGCAAAAGTTTGTTTGAGGTTCATGTCATAAACGTGGCCTCATAGCTTTTGTACTTTTAATTTATACCAGGCCCTTGCTTGCCTCTGAACCCTCCAAGAAGATAAGTGAACTTAAAAAGTAAAACCAGGATGGCAATATCCACATGATTCTTGGTCAAAGCTAACATAAAATTTTGTCAAAGGAATAAAATTCATAGGAATTATAAACACATCTACATGTTACTCATGTGTTTGTCTTTGGTCCTCTGAAAAAATAAATGTCTAGCATCAGGAATAGTATATGAATTGCTATTTTAATTCTGGTTTGAATCTTCATCTTTTTTTTTGTTTTTTTACAATGATGCACAATGTTTTTGACTCCACGCCTTCCTGTTCTGTGATTGTTAAACAAAACAAAGATAATTTATGAGTGAACAGAATCTTCAGGGTTTTCCTGGACAACATAAAAAAGTAATCTTCTTCCATCCACTGCTTATGTTTAGAATATATCCATAAATTTCCGTGTTTGTCATTATCTTTGGCAAAGCTTATCTATATTGACCTTTACTATCCTTTTTAACATCTTAAAAGCTTTAATCATATCTCAGCTCTTCAATGTCTTTTCTTCAACTATTGTAATCTGTTTTTCTAGCTCTCAAAAGTCATATGACCTCCTTTCCCATTTATCATTCTAGTCTTGTCAATCCTTTCTGCCTCCTCAATGTCTTTCCTGTGACATTATTTCTTTCCCTACTGAGGGAAATTGTCTCAAATGGTAAGTCACTGACTGTGTTTAATCAGCCACCATTACAGTGTCTGGCTTCCCTAGACATGTTTGTAGCCTATTTCGTAAATTTATTGTTCTTAAAGGCAAACCTAATTTTACAATGAAACTACCCAATCTCCTTTCATCAACAACCAGGGTAAAATATGTCTTTGGAGTAAACAATACTATTCAGCTGCTGTGATCTAATTGGAATTAGTTTACACTGTGTGTTCTCTAAAATCATTCCTCTTGGACTTTCTATTAGAGTGCATATTGCTTTGATCCACCTTCAGTCCTCTTTGTCCTCTATTTCTTCTCCATTTTGCCTTTGCTTTACCCCTTAGAGTGGGCATATTCCTGTAACCTACAGCAGGTAGCTGCCCATTTGCCCTGGTATACTATTCATATTAATCTTTGTACACTGTTGTATGCTTTACATTTAATCTTTGGAACAACTCTCTGAAGGAGGCAGCATGACCACTAACACTGCAAAGATGAAACTTTCTCTAAGACTGAGTGCTTTTCCCAAGGTTAGGTGATAGGTTATTGGACTCAACTCCTACCTTTCCAACTAAGACAGTAACATGAAAACTACAGATATTTTTGCAATGTGTTTACTTGATAAGACTGAGAAATTCCCTTGTTGTGACTACAGGAAGAGCTAGATTTGCATATATTTGCATAATCTTGTCAAAGGACCCGATATTCAAGCACACAAGGTGAAATTTAGTAAAAATACTGAGGTCTACATGATTGTTTTAAAAGTTGACTTTGGGAGTATCCAAGAACTTTCTTATTGTCTGAAACTCTAATGACTCTGTTTCTACTTTCTCTATGAACCTCCTTTAGCAATCTTTTGTTTTTTTTCTACTAGCTTCAGTGATATATGCTATCAATTATATATTTATACATTTTAATCGACTGGTTAAGCAAAATAAAAGTCTATGAATACTATAAAATAATTATCTAAAATTAATCTTAAATAGAGTCAGGGTTGGGAGGAAATAATAAGAGGGAGATAATGTTCACTAAGTTACTGCCAAAGTCTGTACTAGATATTCATATACAGATTCTCAGTATAAATATTCTCATGTAACACTCAATGCAATGCAATGATATTATACTTATTATATAAGGATCAAAAAGAGACTCTGAGGAGTAAATTTAGTTAATAAAGAAAAATGGCAGGATTCAAACTCAGGTATGGATGTTTCCAAAGTCAATGCCATTCTCACCATATCCAGTGGCTTCACATGGTAAGGTATCTCAATATCCACCCTCTCCTCAAGGGGGTTCTGCAGGTCATGGCACCTAGATCAGTCAGCCAAAGTACAAGAGGCTCCTCCCATATTTGAGATCCTGAGAAGCTCTAGAATAATCTTCATAATCAAGAAACTTACAACCTTTCTAGGAAAATAAAAACAGCAATATAAAACAATCAATAAACACTGTATAAAAACTTAATAATGTGCATATGTGAGGTTGGGGGTATATAGAAACTGAGTATACCTTACATTTAATTTTTCTGTGGAAGCATAACTGCTATAAATAATAAAGTTTCTTAATAGTAATGAAAAAATGGGCAGAATTGAGAAGTCCTTAGAATTCTTACAGTTCGCAGAATAAGCATCCTACAAGAAGCAATAATCCAACCCAATGCATAGAACGCATACCTGTGAGGCACTGAAGGCCACCAAGAACAGGCCTGGGATTTAAGCAAATTTTAACAGCATTTTAGTTGTTTCTCAACAACTTCTGTATCAGTGGATTCCCCAGAGTGTTGGCTCACTCAGCTGGGTGGTATGTAAGGCATCAAATGAATCGCAACTGCTTTGCTGGTTGACACCTGCAGAAGGTGTGAAGAATATCTTTGGGTTGTCAAGAGGTGTGAAAAATCTACCCATCAGAACTCTGTCAATCATTTCTAAACAGACGCTTTTTCAGGAAGTATGTTTCCTTTCTTTTCACTTTCTCTTCTGGCAGGGCTAATGTGCAATAATTTAAGATATTAGAGGGGACAAACTCCATCTGGACGAGTTTTTTCCCTAACTGAGACTTTGAAGAATAGATCATGAGGGTTCTGCAAGACAGCTGCTTTTTTAAATTTGACAACTTTCTCTGATGCACTGAAGATATTTTTTCTAATACAAATATATTTTAATGTAATTTTTAAAAGATTTTACTTTTTACTATTAGAGAGAGGGGAATGGAGGGAGAGAGAGAGAGGGAGAAAAACATCAATGTACCAGAGAAATATCGATCAGCTGCCTCCCACACACCCCTAATTGTGGTCCTGGCCCACAGTCCAGGCATGTGCCCTGATGGGGAATCGAACAAGCTACCCTTCAGTTTGTGGTACAGTGTATACATCCCACTGATCCATACCCATCAGGGCAATTTTTATATATTGTATCTCACTGAGGACAAACTTAAGGAACAGGCTGTTCTAACATAACCAAGCTGGGGTCATCATAGCTCAGTGTCCTACTATTAATTTCAGCATTATATATCATAGGTATACTGGCCACTAATAGCATATTAATAAAATTAGTCATTATTTCACAAACTCCTTAATAGTAAGTGTTTACCTTGAATTGAGACTGTTTAAGAACCCACATTCTTTAAAGCTCTCCCAATCCTATCACACACTATTTTGAGAAATCAAAATATTAAGCCTTATTATTCAAGTTGTCTTCGTATGCTGATCAATTACTCAAGAAATACCCCAGGGGGAGGCTCTGAGAAACTGTTTGATTAAAAAGTTCCAGAAATAAGTGTCTTTAGGGAAAAAAATCATCTCTATTGAGGAAACAGATCTGAAAGCCCATGACAGAATAATTTGCAACAAACTTGATTGTGTCCCTATCTCTCCTTCTCTTCTACAATTTAGACCTGCACTATATTTTTTAAGCATGGATATATATGTTTAATTTTTATGATTGATTTTAGAAAGAGAGAGGAGGTGGGGGAGAGACAGATGGACATTGATTTGTTGTTCTACTTATTTGCACATTCATTGGTTAATTCTTCTTTGTGTCCTCACCAGGGATCAAACCCACAAACTCGATGTATGGTGATAATGCTCTGATCAGCTGGGCTACCCAGCCAAAGCTATTACTATTTCTTAAATATAAGCTCCA
Source organism: Trachops cirrhosus (assembly GCA_028533065.1). Taxonomy (NCBI): domain Eukaryota; kingdom Metazoa; phylum Chordata; class Mammalia; order Chiroptera; family Phyllostomidae; genus Trachops; species Trachops cirrhosus. Next base: position 32,907 of record JAPYXV010000142.1, on the reverse strand, counting down.
CAGTCAGGTTTTAGGTTCTCTTTTTTCAGGGATTCAAATGTACAAAATTTTTGTCTTCTGAATTCATTTCTGTACCAACACAAAACTGAGTATAGTGGAGACTTCAGGGATGCTTCCTGATTTCATCAAGTACCACATTCACTATCAGTACACTCATTTCAGAGTTGTGTATAGAAATATAAAGGAGAAAAAAATATGTATCAACTACCTTAAATGATTTCTGGCTAAATCATCTTCAAATTTTGCTTAATGGGGATCAAGATGAGGAAAGGAACTGATAGCACATGTTTATTTGGGTCTGATTGTAATGGGAGCCAAAAATTCTTTCTAAAACACAGACTCACTGCACAATCCCCTGCTTAATGTTTTCCACTAGTATTGCTAACCTTGTTTGCTTCCTGAACCTTAGTATGATGTGGTCCTTACTTTCTTTCAGTACTGAATATTTCTGGGCCTCCCTTTAAACTTTGCTCTTTGCATGCCAATTTCCAACAGTTATATCATTGACAAATTCTGTCACAGTTTCACACCTGGATAATCTACATCTCTATTCCCCACCTCCAAACACTGGTCAGCCTGATCGACCCCTGCCTATTTTCTTTATGTTCTGGTGCAAGGGCAATGGTATTCTTGAACATCTTCCATCTCCTTCTACTCCTTCCATCTGCTTTGTATCCTAACTGCTGTATTTGAGTTAATTCATAACTCAAAATAGAGTTACATTCCCTTGAAAATAGAGACACATTCTTTTTTATCTTTGTATTTCCAATCTCTGCAACAGTGCCTAACATAATCATGGCTATGGATAAATATTTCCAGAAAGACTTTCCTAATAAATGAATGAGCAAAGAAGCAGTTCATATGTAGAAAATAGATATTATGTGAGTGCATCTAGGGGCAATGTTTTGCATAAGTGAAATAAGTGGGTACTTTCTTTATTTGCAGTTTGTAAATTGAATAGTCTTGGTAAAAGTTCATCTGTATAAAAGTTATCTTCTAATGGGCCTGACACCATAATCATTCCTTTATGTAAAAACATTGGTTTCATTAGCTAAAATGCCCAGAATAAATAGTAGCCCAATGTTATGGTTAGGAAAAGGATTCCAAACCACATTTCAGGTAACAGCACAAACCAATCTTATTTGTATCCACAAACATTAATGCATGATATAATAATAATAATAATAATAATAATAATAATAGTGATAATAATAACAACATCTAAAAGAGTTTAAAGACAATGAAAGGGAAATTGATAGGTGTTGTGGTAAAGATGAATGCCAAGGCACTTTTCTTATGCTTCCAGAAAGTATCCAGACCTGAGAAATTGTCTTATATATCTAGAATGTTAAAGCCCAAAGGGGTCAAAATACATAGTCTTGCACCCAGATTTGGTACGTTCAAAGCATAGCCCAAGCCCATAAAATAGAACCTAGATGAACAGGGCCAACAAATAAAAGGTGACAAAAATTTACCATCCCCCTCCATTTGTGAAGAAAAACTTCCCACGAGAAAATGCAATTCCTTGTCTGGTGCTGTTCATGGAAATGGGGTCAGATTTACTTTGCACTGTCAAGGCCAAGAATATAATATAGAGATCGATCCAAGACTCATGAAACCCTAGGGGCTCTGATGAAGGAAATTTAAAACTATTCTATAGGGTTATTTTCACAATTATGGCACATAGTACTTAAATAGTAAACAAACTAACTCATGATAAAAAAGATGTCTAATAAAAAATTACATTCCCCTCGAGAAGATAAGTAACAGTAAGGGAGAGTCAGAAAATGAAAAAAATGGGAAGTTGATGCTCTAAGGACTGTAAAAAATAGAATATTGTTTGACATTCCAAAATTTTGAGATTCAAATACATGGCGTCACATACCATTAGGATTTTCACTGAGGATGAACTCATTGTGAAGTCAAAGAAAATAAGGTCACTATGATAAATAGCATGCCACAATGACTACGTCAGTCTTGTCTTACCAGAGATCTGTTTGATCTGAGGGGAACTAAAAAGGTTTGTGTCTCAGGAAAAAGTTTAAAAGGTTTTTAGAGCAAAAGTGCCTAGTAATGAATGGCCTCAAAGACATTTTGAAATAGTAGCTTCAGAATATGGGATCTAGTGAAAATCTATTGGTGCCAATGTTCATGTCGTCCAGTTGGTACTAAATTGGTTGGTCCTGACTTCAGTCTGATTTTTTTACATGTGCACTTCCTCAGACTATGGGGCTCTCAGTGATTGATTTTTGTGTGGCTGAGTGATGACCCAGCCCTCCACCTCCTTGAAATGATCAGTCTCAGCCTCTGTTTTCTGCTTTACTGTCTCTGCCAGGTCTTATGTAGAGACAGCAGTATTTTCTAAAACAGCTTTTGCCCAAAGTCACTTCTAAAAGAGATCCATGTTCTAAAAAATGTATATCAAAACACAAATAAATATATTTTTATATTAGCAATCATCCAGAGGTAGTTTAGGAACAACACTCTGTGTAATCACAACATGCCCCAAAGTCATCCAGATAACACACCATTTTTATCTTATTCTCCTTGGCCCTGCACCCAGGCACCTTTCATTTTTAGGAGGTTATTTGCTTATCCTAAAATATTTGAAGAAAATTATATGAGTATTTACTGAAAAATAATAGATGATTTGAAAGGCTTTTAAAATAACATTTTTTAATGAAACAGAATCCCTTAATATGAATAACACATATTGGAAATTAAATAAACTATGACTCATTTTTTAAGTTGCACTGCTAGAAACAAACATTAAAAAATTATTATTATTTTACTTAGGAGGAAAACATTTCATTGTTTTCAGTAACGATTCATCTTTATTAAGTTGGTGAAAAAATCAATACAGATACTGGAGATTAGTACTAGAAGATGGAGATGGGTAAGAACTTTGTGGAAGATGCTCATATTGCATCTCCCCAGTTTCTGCTTCCAGACCTGAGAATGGGAGCCTACTGCCCTCTATAGCACTGTAGAGGCTCAAGGAGCCACCACACACAGTGAAGGGGTCTCCTTTCCCCACAATGAGAACAATTTCAGAGACTCACACCCTTAATATTAATGTGTATTTAGTCTTAAGGATATTTTTCTCCCTAAACTATAACCAGTAATGTCATGTTAGTGTATTTTTTCTACTTTTTTTTTTAGTTTTTTTGAAACCTTCCAGAGACTGCTTTGTTCAAATGTTTTCTAGAAAAGGAACTTTTACCATTTATAACACTTAGAATCAGAAATATTTATGTAATGTGAATGAATTCTCTAGACAGAATTTTATATAAATGCTTCATTTTGATTTAGTTCCTTGACTCATTTTTCCTTCATTATTTTTTTATTATAGAGAAGATAAAAGGCTGATGATGGCAAGATCAAAAGCTAATTAAAAGTAATCAAAAACTTTTATTTCTAACATTTATTCCTGACAGCAATTTTGGCTCATGTCATTTGTAGCATTTTTAAAATCAATGTTTGGAACATTATTACCCTGATCCTTATTCAGGGTACTTAATGATTTCCTTATAGATATTGTTAGATGGGAATTTATGTGTGTTATTGAAGGCAAAGCTAATAAAATTAACATCTGCCATGCACTGAATTTTTACTCTATATCATGAATTACCTAGTATGTTAAATCTGTAACATACTTTAACTTAACTCTCAGTGTAACACTGTGAGTATTAATATGCCCATTCTTTAGGAGCTCTTTGTATTTTGGATTACTAATTTCACACACTTGATAAGATGTTCAGCACCAAATATGTGCAAGACACTATGCTAGATTTTAGTAAGTAAGCAAAAAAAGTATATTCCTACTCTTAACATTCTCATATTATTGACATAGCAACAAAATACAGTTTAGTTATTACAACATATCTGAATTGTTTGGTAAACAATGACAACTCTTGGTTACACAGTAATTTACATTATTCTTTTGACTCAGCCTACATTAATGATCCTTTAAGCAAAGATTTTAAATGTGGGTCATAAACATCAGCCTGGGAAAAGCACGTCCCCTGTCCCCACAATGCATGTCTGTAAGTAACACAATTGTGTGGGTAATGTCCAGAGACTTGAGGACCTCTAAAATGCCATCTGGAAAGTCTCAGGGTTCAAGGATGCTTGGGAAGAACCTCTGTGAGACATGAGAGTTGTGCCTGCAAACTTTCTCAGGGAGAAAAGAGGCAAAACGATCCCTGTAGTGCTGCCTTCACTTCTGATAGTGGAGCCTTCAGGGATGTCTCTGAGATGCCTTTGCTCCATTCAATGACCACTTCCAGGGTAAGTCTAGGCCTTTGTTATCTCTTATTTACATCATCATTTATCTCCTTCTGGCCCTCCCACTCCCGTTTTCTTCTTTTCCCAACTTATTATCTAAATTGCTGGTGGAGTTATTATCATGCAAATTTGATCATGTCACTTCCTTTCTCAAAGACTTTCAAAAGCTTCTGATGGCCTTCAGGGTAAAAGAGAAGCTGGCAACCTTGGTGAGCACTGGGATTCATAATCTGGACACCACTCACCTTGGTAGCCTCATTTTCTAACCTCATCATTTTACACATGCCATCTCTCAAATATGTTATGCCTCTTTCTATGCAAATGTTTATAATTACTGCATCTTTCCTTAAGTATAACCCTTATCTCTTTGTTGAACTCCTAGTTGCTCTTATTAGACAGTAGGGCATAGTTCCGATATCAACTCTCTCACCTGTGTAGACAGTTAGGGTTCCTGTTCATCTGCCTACTTTTGTAATAGTAGTTGTAACACTGTGTTATAATTGGCTCTGTATCGGTAGGCTGGAACTATAAATTCGAACTATACCTATTGATATTTATATTTCAAACATGTATTTCAATGCTTGGCACAGAGGAAGGACACAATACATATTTATTTAATGAATTGATATAAACCAAGGTTCTCTATCAAAAAACCCCCAGATGTTTGCTTTAGCTCCCAAATACTACTCACCACACTACTGCCAGGAAGTATTGCCTGATCTCTTGAGAAGTGAGTATTTGTGATAATTCCAAACACCTATACAAGCTGTATTTTTATCAAATGACCTTCTGTCTAGACTCAGGATAATCACACCACTACACTTAAAAGTAAAATGTATTGTGCTAAAGAGGACAGATTAATAAGCACTCATAGTATATTTCTATGTAAATGTAGTTAAAAAGTAGGCAAAACTAATCTGTGGTGATAGAGATCAGAATAGTGGTTTTCTCTGGGGAACAGTGGTGTCTGGTAAGAGACCCGAGAAGGTCTTTTGGGGTACTGGAATGTTCCATGACTTGATCTACCTGGTAGTTACATGGATGTAAACATATGTGAAAACTCATCAAGCTCCCAATAAAATACTATTATCACTACAACTACTAGTAATAATTCTTGTAAGTAAGCCTGGCTCTAGGACTTTTAGTATGATATATATCAGCCAGGGTGCCATTCAGATTTAGCACTTTCAAAGGGGAAACATGGTTAGTTGGCTTTTAGAAGGCTTAAATCCCCCCTTTCTTGGCAAAATTCCAGGGGTTTTAAAGACTCACTAAACTAAAAACATGGCTTTCACCCAACAAACTTTTATACATGGTATGACAGTGTAATCCCTTGATATGTCACCCTCGAGAGTAGGGTCTTATTTTCCTTCACTTAGGTGTGACCTGCACTTAGTGACTTGCTTCTTTGAAAAGAAGAAGCTAGAGAGAAATGGTGAAGTGTAATTCCGGACTCTAGGCTATGAGAAGCCACCAAGACTTTTCTCTCATTCATTCTCTCAGGGATCACTCACTGAGAAAAAAGCCAACGGCCCTGTTGTGAAGCACCTATGGCGAGGGCAGCATGGTGAGCAACTATCTTCTCACAGGAAGACAGCAACCTGTGAGGAACAGGTTGTGTGTAGTGTTGGCCAATATCTTAACTCTAACCTCATTAGAGGACCAGAACCAGCCAGCTAAGCCACTCTTGGATTCATGACACCAGACACTCAGTAAGATAATAAGTAACTGTTGTTTCACTTCTTAACTTTGAGATAACCAGTTATGTAGCAATAGATAACTAATATACATTGAGAAACCAAGGCCCGAAGAGGCTGTTTCTTGTGTGGGATTATATATGGAAATTATGAAAATTAAGATTAGAATCCAAATTCCTCTCAACTCCTAGAGCTAATGTGAATCTTATAAGAAATATATTTTTAAAGCATCTGGAACAGTTTTAACACACAGTAAGTTATCAACAATGTTAGCTTTTTAATTTAATTATTATCCTTCACAGTTGACCTTTACAAATTATAATCTAATATAAAATAAATGTTAGAGCTTATATCTTTACCTTAACTAAATTGCTTTTAAGTACTTCACATAGAAAGATGGATAAAAAAGATCTTCTATCTATAGTGCTCAAAAGCCTAAGCCTGTTCAATTTATATGAGTACTGGTTGAAAACATAAAGCACCTCTGGCAAAGATGCCTGTTGATACTCAAAAACTTCAGGAAGACTCTACAATCCCAGAGGAACAAGAATAAGTGTCATAGTCTGAAAGCAGATATGACCTTGAGTGGTAAAAAAAAACAAGGTTTGAAGAAGATTTTTTAGAAAGAAAAGCTGTCCTTTCCTTTGTTATGGAAATTGTAAAGATGTCAAGGATAGGGTTCTTAAATATTGCTATTGAGTAGTCAAAAAGGAGAATTAGGTATTGGCTAATCTGTGGGGGCATCAGATATATGGCATCTTCATATCTGTTATGTTTTTTAATTTTTCATTGAAAAACATTTATACTTTGTCAAATTTTATTTTGGCAATAGAGGTCTGGGAGAGGATATCTGATTATTTCACAGTTCGAGAGTATGCACATATTCGTACATGTGTGTATTTTGTTCACATGTTTTTAATCTACAATTTTTTTCTTTTTTAAAATTGAGGCAAAGTTTACTAATATTGATATTATATTAGTTTTAGGTGTAAAACATGATTCAATATTTGTATACATTAAGAAATGATCGCTACAATAATTCTAGTTAACATCTGTTACCATATGTACTTAAACATTTATCTTGTGATAAGAACTTTTAAGATTTACTCTCTTAAAGAGTTTAAATATGCAATACAGTATATTACCTATAGTCACCGTACTCTATATTTTATCCCCATGATATTTTTAAAAATATATTTTGTTGATTATGTCATTACAGTTGTCCTAATTTCTCCCCCTTTATTCTCCTCTTCCTTGCACCCCCCCACCTGCATTTCCCCCACTTAGTTCATGTCCATGGATCACTCATATAAGTTTTTTGCCTTCTACATTTCCTATACTATTTGTAATCGCCTCCTGTCTATTTTGTACCTACCATCTATGCTACTTATTCTCTATACCTTTCCCCCATTCTTTCTTTTCCCCCTCCCCGCTGATAATCCTCCATGTGATCTACATTTCTGTGATGCTGTTCCTATTCTAGTTGTTTGCTTAGTTTTTGTTTTGTTTAGGTTCAGTTGTTGATAGTTGTGAGTTTGTTGTCATTTTACTGTTCATAGTTTTTTATCTTTTTCTTAGATACATTTAACATTTCATATAATAAGAGCTTGTTGATGATGAACTGCTTTAACTTAACCTTATCTGGAAAGCACTTTATCTGCACTTCCATTCTAAATGATAGCTTTGCCGGATAGAGCAATCTTGGATGTAGGTCCTTGCCTTTCATGACTTGGAATACTTCTTTCTAGCCCCTTCTTGCCTATAAGGTCTCTTGAGAAATCAGTTGACAGTCTGATAGGAATTCCTTTGTAGGTAACTGTCTCCTTTTCTCTTGCTGTTTTGAAGATTCTCTCCTCTTTAATCTTGGGTAATATAATTATGATGTGCCTTGGTGTATGCTTCCTTGGGTCCAATTTCTTTCTCTGAGCATCCTGTACTTCCCGGAAATCTATTTCCTTTGCCAGATCTCCTTCATTATGTTTTCAAATAAGTTTTCAAATTTTGGCTCTTCCTCTTCTCCTTCTGTCACCCCTATGATTCAGATGTTGGAATGTTTATATGTCCACTGATGGATGAATGGATAAAGAAATTGTTGTATATATCCATATAATGGAATATTATTCAGACATAAAAGGAATGTGTTTTATAGTTTTATGTCCCAGAGTTTCCTAAGTCTCTCCTCATTTTTTTGAATTCTTGTTTCTTCATTCTGTTCTGATTGAATGTTTATTTCTTCCTTCTGCTCCAAGTCATTGATTTACGTCCCAGTTTCCTTCCTGTCACTGTTGGTTCCTTGTATATTTATCTTTATTTCACTTTGCATAACCTTCCCTTTTTCCTCTATTTTGCAACCATACTCAACCATTTCTTTAAGCATTCTGGTTACCAATGTTTTAAACTCTGCATCTGAAAGGTTGACTATCTCTTTGTCTCTTAGCTATGTTTTTTCTGGAGCTTTGATCTGTTCTTTCATTGGGCCATTTTTTTTTTGTCTTGGCACACCTATTACACATAAGGGGTGGAACCTTAGGTATTCACCAGGGCAGAGCAACCCACATCCCTGCCTTGTGGTGCTGTATGTGGGGGAGGGATCCCAAAGGGAACAATGCCACTTGCTAGGCTCTCGGCTGGCTTTCAGTAACTTCCTCTGCTACCCACAAGCAAGTTGGGCCCATCTGGTGCTGATTCCCAGGTGGGTGGGTTTGTGTATGTTCTAGGGCCCTGTGGGTGTCTCCAATGAACTCTCCTGTAATGCTGGGAGTTTCTTCCACTACCTCAACCCCAACAGGTTTTTTCAGTCAAAGGTTTTGAGGCTTTATTTCCTCACACTGGAACCCTGGGTTGTATAGTCTGTCTTGCTCCCCAGTTGTTCCTCTTGGTTTATCCACATGCAAATGTGGGACCTACTGCTTCAACAGCTGCTATCTTGCCTGGTCTGCAAGCCACCACCTTTCCTGCTCTGGTTCTCCAGCTACCACCTTGCTATGAGTCCTCTCACCCCCAGCTGCCAGCCTCCACCCCTCCTACTGATTTGGATGATTATTTCTTCTTTAACTCCTTGGTTGTCAGACTTCCATACAGTTCAATTTTCTGGCAGTTCTGGTTGTTTCTTATTTTTAAATTTGTTGCTGTCCTTCGTTTGGTTGTGTGAGGAGACACAGTGTATCTACCTACACCTTCATCTTGATCAGAATTCCCTTATTCATGGCTTTTATTTTATAATTGGAAATTTGTCCTTTTTGACCACCTTTGCCCTGTTTATCCATACCCAGTCTCCGCCTCTGGCAACCACCAGTCTGTTTTTGGTATGTATAAGCTCATTTTGTTTTGTGTTAGATTACCCATAAAGGTGAGGTCATGTAGTATTCATCTTTCTCTGTTTGCTTTATTTCACTTAGCAGAATGCCTTCAAGATCCATACATATTGTCACATATGGCAACATTTTATTCCTTTTATGTCTGAATAATATTCCATTATATGCATTTACACAATTTCCTCATCCATTCATCTGTGAATGTATAGCTTGTTTACATGCCTTAGCTAATGTAAAAATCTTACAATTAATATGGGGGTGCAGATATAGTTTTATGTTAGTGGTTTTGTTTTGTTCAAGTGAATGCCCAGAAATGAAATTGTTGGATCATATGGTAGTTCTGTTTTAATTTTTTGAGGAACTTCCAAACTATTTTCCACATTGGCTGTACCAATTTATATTCCCACTAATTGTGCACAGGGTTTCTTTTTTCCACATTCTCACCAACATTTGTCAATACTTGTTTTTTTGATAATAACCATTCTAAAAAGTGTGCAGTATATATATATATATATATATATATATATATATATATATATATACACACACACACACACACACACACACATAGTTTATTGATTATGCTATTACAGTTGTCCCATTACCCCCTTCATTTCCCTCCACACTGAACACCCTCTCCCACCCACATTCCCCCCCTTTAGTTCATGTTCATGAGTCATAAGTTCTTTAGCTTCTACATTTCCCCTACTATTCTTGCCCTCCCCTGTCTATTTTCTATTTACCATCCATGCTACTTATTCTTCGTACCTTTCCCCCCTCTCTCCATGCCCTACTCCCCTGCTGCTAGCCCTCCATGTGTTCTCCATTTCTGTGATTCTGTTCCTGTTCTAGTTTGCTTAGTTTCTTTTTGTTTTTGCCTTAGGTGTGGTTGTTAATAATTGTGAATTTGCTGTCATTTTACTACACATGTTTTTTATCTTCTTTTTCTTAGGTAAGTCCCTTTAACATTTCATACAATAAGGGCTTGGTGGTGATGAACTCCTTTAATTTGACCTTATCTGAGAAGCACTTGATCTGCCCTTCCATTCTAAATGAAAGCTTTGCTGGATAGAGCAATCTGGGATGTAGGTCCTTGTCTTTCATGACTTGGAATACTTCCTTCCAGCCCCTTCTTGCTTCTAAGGTCTCTTTTGAGAAATCAGCTGACAATCTGATGGGAACTCCTTTGTAGGTTACTGTCCCCTTGTCTCTTGCTGCTTCTAGGATTCTCTCTTTCATTTTGACCTTGGCTAATGTAATTATGATGTGCCTTGGTGTGTTCCTCCTTGGGTC
>JAPYXV010000142.1:0-22216 GCA_028533065.1 Trachops cirrhosus | reverse complement strand
TTTGGATGTTGGAACATTTAAATATGTTCCAGAGGTTCCCAAGCCTCTCCTCATTGTTTTGAATTCTTATTTCTTCATTCTTTTCTGGTTGTATATTTTTTTCTTCCTTCTGCTCCACTCCAATGATGTGAGACCCATCTTTCATTCCATCACTATTGGTTCCCTGTGCATTTTTCTTCATTTCATTTATTGTAGCCTTCATTTTTTCTTGTAGTTTGTGACCAAAATCAACTAATTCTGTGAGTATCCTGATCACCAGTGCTTTGAACTTTGCATCTGATAGGTTGGCTAGCTCTTGGTTTCTTAAAAGGACGAGTTCTGGGGCTTTCAATTCTTCTTCTGTTTGAGCTATCTCTTTGCTGGGGTTTTTTTTTTTTTTTTGGTCTTTTCAAGCATCTGTAGTGAGGGGCAAGGCCTTAGGTGTTCACCAGCATGGGGCACCCCAATTGCTGGGTTGTGATGCTCTATGTGGGGGCAGTGTCCGAGAAGGAACAATGGTGCTTGCTCTGCTCTCGTAGTACCTCAGACCCTTCCACTGCTTTCCAAGAGCTAACTGGGCCCCTCTGGTGCCAATTCCCATGTGGATGGGCCTGTGCACCCAGCAGGACCTTCCTTTTCAGTCAGTGCCCCAAAGCTCTATTTCCCAGTGCTGGGACCCTGAGTTGCAGGCAGTGCCTTGCTTCACAATGGCTGGGTCTGCTGGTTGCCACCCTCCAGTCGGGGCCCACCAGCCACCACTGCTTGTGCACCCAGGTCTGCCCGCTGGGGTCTTGAGCGCAGCCTGGGTTGCTCTACTGTCTGCTCCACATCCCTCACCTGGCTGGACTCCACCCCTCCTACTGGTCTGGATGAACATGTCTAATTTTAACTCCTTGGGTGTCCGACTTCCTTACAGTTCAATTTTCTGTCAGTTCTGGTTGTTATTTTGTTTCTATATTGTTGTTGTCCCTATCTTGGTTGTGCAAGGAGGCACAGTGCATCTACCTATGCCTCCATCTTGGCCAGAAGCTGGATTTAATTTTAATTTCTCTGATCATTAGTAATGTTGAACATCTTTTAATGTACCTATTGTTGTGTGACTTCTTTGGAAAAATGTCTATTCAGATCTGCCCACTTTTAAATTGGATAGTTTGTTTTTTTGCTATTGAGTTGAATGAGTTTTTTAAAAAATAAATATATATATTAAATCCTTATCAGGTATATGATTTGCAGATATTTTATACCATTCAGTATATTGACTTTTTGTTTTGTGGATGGTTTCCTTTGCTGTGCAGAAGCTTTTTAGTTTGATGCAGTCCCATGTATTTATTTTTTCTTTTGTTGCATTTACTTTTGTTGTCAAATTCAAAAAATCATCTCCAAGACTGATATCAAGAAGCTTACTGTCTATGTTTTCTTCTAGAAGTCTTATGATTTCAGGTCTTACATTAAAGTCTTCAATTCATTTTCTGTATGCTGTTATATAATCCACAAAAAATTTAATGCAGATAGATTACTGCCTGTGTGGAATCACTGGTCTGCTTCTACCTTCACCTCATACTGAGTCCACAGAAAAGAAAAAGATGAAATGTGTCTATTGATATATAATACAACAAACTCATTTTTCATTCCAGGTAGAATGAACTTGAAATTCAGTCAAAGACAGGAGATGTCAGAAGGGGCAATAAAAGGGAAGTGGGAAGGAGTGGGGAGGTAGAGGAGGAAGGAAGGAAGGAGGGAAGAAAGGAAGGAAGGAAAGAAGAGAAAAACAGAAAAGAAAGAAAGAAAGAAAGAAAGAAAGAAAGAAAGAAAGAAAGAAAGAAAGAAAGAAAGGAAGGAAGGAAGGAAGGAAGGAAGGAAGGAAGGAAGGAAGGAAGAAAGAAAGGAAGGAAGGAAGGAAGGAAGGAAGGAAGGAAGGAAGGAAGGAAGGAAGGAAAGAAGAAAGGAAAGAAAGTGAAGAGGAGAAAGAAAGCAGAGAAATAGAGATTTTTTAAAAAGCTTGTTTTAGAGTAAATGTCGGTAATACAGATCTTCACTGTCAAACCTCACTGAAAACACTGTTTGACACAAAACAAGTATACAGTTTAGAAATTTCTGGTATACATTATCTAAATTAAAATATACTCCTTGAAACCTCCCCAAATTATGTATAGCCCATATATGAACACAATTTTCTTTTCTGTATGACATTAACATGACATAAATCTCAAAACATGTTTGTTTACCTCATATAGAGACCAAAGTTGCTGTCATCTAGTATGCATATGACATACAAAGCTGAATAGGAACTAGACTACTACCACACCCAAAGATCAGCTTCTTATACCTAAAAAAAAGTTTATGAGAAAATTTTTAAATCCCATAATTATATACAAGTTATAAATTCTATTTTCTTGTTGAAAATTGTATTTTTGGATTACTTATCTTACTATATAGTCTTGGATGAAATGCTCTTGTATCTTAGATCTGGCATAAATATACTTATGACAATTTCTGGAATATTAGTGTGGCAAGGAGCATTGGACAAATGTCACATCTTTAGGCAAGCCTGAGGGTAGTAAAAAGGCCAACTTGTTAATATTTTTTTCAATTGGCAAATTATTTGTATCCTGAATATATAAAATATCTTAAAGAATTGTCAATAATTAGGCAAAAAAAGAAGAAAAGAAAAATAGAAATTACTATAATTCAGTAAGTACTTTATATAAGAAAATATTAAAATATCAAGAAATACCTGGCTGGATGGTTTAGTTGTTTAGAGCATCATCCTGTGCATAAAAAGTCTGCCTGTTTGATGGCCAATCAGGGCACACACCTAGGTTGCAGGTTCGATCTTTGGTTCAGGTGCATACGGGAGGCAATTGATTAATGTCTCTCTCTCTACCCCTCTTCTTCTCTCTCTAAAATCAGTAAGCACATCTTTGAGTGAGGATTTTAAAAAAGTAAATATATTAAAATGAGCTCAACATTATTAGCCACCAATAAGATGCAAATTAAAATCCCATGAGATATAATTACACACCCACTAGAAATGTCTGACTTAAAACAATTGAAAATACCAAGGTCACAGAAAAATAGAGACTTTCATAAAATGTTGGTAGGATAGCAAATGGGAAGAATCCCTTTTTAAATTGCCTTACAACATTTCCTAAAATTAAATATATTCATACTGCTTTGCTCATGTAGCTCAGTGAATTGAATGCCAGCCTGCAGACAGAAGGGTCGCTGGTTTCATTCCCAGTCGGACCACATGCCTGGGTTGCAGGCTAGGTCCCCAGTAGAGGATGTGTGAGAAGCAACCACACATTGACTTTTCTCTTCCTCTTTTTCTTCCTCCATTAATAAGTAAAAATTTTAAAAATAAATAAATAAATATACACATTCCCTTTACCAGCAATATCATTCTTAAGTTTGTATAGAACAGAACTGTGTACATATGTTGCAGGGACAAGTAGGAAAATTTTTAGGTCAACACTGTTTGTAAATAACTTAAAGATGAGAATATTTCAAATGTTCATTGACAGTACATCTATTTGATAAAAAACAAAATATAGCAATAAAAGTGAATGGATTACCGCTAACATAGATTAGTAATCCATTAAAATGGTTTACTGCATAGTAACTGTGCATCTGTTACTAATAACATAGATCTCATAAATGTAATGTTTTGTGAAAAAAGCTAAATACAAAAGACAGCTACACAGATCTCTACATTTGTAAAAATTTCAAAAACATGCAAAACTCATTTCTAGTGTTAAAAGTCAGAATTGAGATTACATCAGAGTTGGTAGGGAGGGTGCATGAGAATTAATTTTGTGTTTATATAAGCATGGTTATGTGAGTATGTTCCCTGTGTGATAACTCATCTAGCTGTATGCTTGTGATTTGTGCATTTTTCTGTACTTCAAACTGTAAAACTCAATGAACAATAACAATAATAGTAATAAATATTACTTTAGAGTGCCTTATGCCTATCCATGATAATAAATATGATATAGCAGTTATTACAATAATTTTGCTAGATAAATATTATCCCCCTTAGAAAGTAAAGATAACCTGAGCCCTGGCTGGTGTAGCTCAGTGGATTGAGCACAGGCCTGTCAAGCAAAGGGTCGCCAGTTTGATTCCCAGTCAGGGCACATGCCTGGGTTGTGGGCCAAGTCCCCAGTAGGGGGTGTGTGAGAGGCATTCACACATTGATGTTTTCCTTTCTTTCTCCTTTCCTTCCCCTCTCTCTAAAATAAATAAATAAATAAATAACATCTTTTTTTTAAAAAAAAAAAAAGTAAAGATACTGAGAGTCAGAGAGAGGATGTAACAATCTAGTATCTCTCAGAACTAGAAATTGTCAGAATCAGGATTCTAACCTAGGTCCAAAGCCTAAAGTTTTTCCTTCTATATGAACCTGATTTTCAATAAACATGATAGCTTCTATTATGTCCAGTAGAGCTTTTAGATCAATAAAAGATCCATTTATACACTATCTAAAATATTGCATCTTTTCACTACTGTAGTCTAGGAAAAAAAATGATCCTGGGTTTTTGGTGAAGAAGTTATCTTTCCACCACAATAGAAAAAGCATATCAGTGTTCTGTCTTCTTACCTGCTGGCTGGCCTCTTGCACACCTAACCTTACTAATCAGCAGGAACCTGCCTGTTCCAGAGATGCTGCTGTGAGTAAGATTGTGTGTATATGCTGACCAGCCCATTTGGATGAATACTTAGGCAGACTGTGTGCTGGGCTCAGTTTTTCTTCTATTTCTGGTCCCCCTTTGTGGCTGTTGGCTCCATGCTTTGGAGATCAGTTCCTCTACCTCCTCACAGTCATCTCAGGACCTACAAATTTTTCTTGAATTTTTCTAGGAGTGAATGTTGGATCAGTATTAGTAGCAGTGTTCACACTATGAGACTCACAGATAAGGAGAAGTAAACTGCTGGGCCAAAAATAAGATACCTGACTGAAATAAGTCAATAAAGAAACTTAGAGGAGGAATTGGTAACAGTCTCTAGAAAGCAGTTGTCCTTATTTTAATCAACATTCACTGGGTTAACACCCTAAATTGAGAGCTGCTTCCTGAGCTTTTGTAAGGCAAATGCAAGATAGTGAATTCTACTTGCTTATTATCCACATGACATCTAGAATGTAACTTGACTTTTTGAATCTCTATTTCCTCATACATAAAATAGGGATAAAGATGTTTAACTTGGGCAAAGTATATAAACGCTCTGTCACTTATAGAAAACTCTGAAAATACAGGGGTTGAATTAATATTATTATTTAGTTTTTAAATATACTCCCCCTCCTTGGAATTCTAGAATATGGTGATACATTTTAAGTGCTCTTTGTATCCTCACTTCTTACCCATTTTTATTCTTTAAAAAAATTCAGAGTATTTATGTTTCTATGAGTTAGTTTTCCATACTTATCAGAAGTTAACCACACCATCTCCTATCCAATAGGTTACTAAAATCAGTTGTATCAGGCCTGACCATTTTGTATTTTCTTAAAAAGAGCTTTGCAAAAATGGCAGTATCCCCCATGCTTTGCTTAGAGCAGTGATTGAAATGTACACTATCTGTTGAAACTCTGAAAATGATCAGATTATTTCATGAATGTGACAATTGTGAATTGAGTTCCAGTTAAAGTTTTAATAAGACATGGAATAATTCTAGAATTATTATTACACCTACCAGTCATAGAATGTTTACAAAGTACTCTGTGGGAGTTCTTATTTCTCTAAACAAACCTGTGAGGTGCTTTTTAATATTCTTATTTTATTCAAGTAGACAATTAAGGAAACTCTTCAGTGGAATTTAGAGAACTGGATAGCTACTAAGAGGCAGAGCTGAGATTTATATTGAGTTTGTGTGATTCTGAATCATTTTCTCTTGTCCTCACATAAAGTTTATTAACATAACCTATCTTTTGTTATAAATCTCAACAGGAGTAGCATCTGAGATTCAATTTGTGTTTATACAGTATTATAATAATCGGTGAAAAATTAATTATTTAGTAAATCAGTAGGTTATTAAACGTTCATGTGAGCACACCATATTTTTGAATGATTTAATATTTGGCTTAATTGAAAATGGGTTTAAATGTAATATTCAAACAACCAATTTGTTTCTACAGATTATGCAAGAGGAGAAATAATCAAACCAGTTGTTTGATTTAGATATAGCAATAACATTTTATTTAATTTGAAATAGAACTCACATCTTCTAAAATTAATGCAATACTTTCCCCAAACAGCATACACACATATGTTTCACTGTGGCTTTCTTTGTGTCTATTGTTTCTCTGTTTATCCATTTCATCTATCCATCCATTCACCTGTCTAGTATCTCAGCCTCACAAGTGATTTTGGGACACTTTTCAATTCTTAGTTGTTTTGACATAACATTATTGATTTTTAACTGAATTCTTGAAGTTGTTTTATTGTTTTGCCATCAATTAGCACAATTTTAGTTTAAGTCTATACAAGGACTGCTAAAACATTAATTATACACATGAATCATCTGGGGATCTTGTTAAAATGCAGCTTCTGATTCTGTAGATCTTGAGTGGGGCCCAAGATTCCACATTTTTAATAAGGTCTTATGCTATGCCTTGTGGTCCTTGAACCATGCTTTAAGGGGCAAGGTTCTATGTAGGCTCCATTAAGTAACATGATTACTTCATCAGAAAGAACTTTGAGTTTTTACTGGGCTCTCAAACTCAGGCCACCAGCCCGGGGAAAAGGATACCCCACAACATTGGTCTGGGGAAATACTCTGAGTGAGATGGAAGGCTGCTGGCAACCCAAGTGTATTATTAAAGGGCCCATGCAGAGACTCTTGCTCAGTGGCACTCACCCTGCACAGGGACAGCAGCTTCAGGGGGTTGCAGAGACATACAGTAAGAAACTGAGTTTTGTGACTTCAAGGCAAGAGCTGGAGGGACAGTTGCTATTGTCCCTGTGTTGAGGCTTCCTTCAGTGCAGGCAGCAAGCTGGTGCCATATTTTCTGTGTTGAACCCTCCACACAGACAGCCAGATCTGAACCTGCATTAACCTGGTGACTACCACTTGTCCCACCCTGGTGACTCCCTGAGACTCTTCCTCACCCAACTTATGAACTGCCAAAGATCTTTCGGGAGCAAAGATATTACACGCATCCAGCAGGTTTTAGTAGGCTTCAGGATGTCTTGTGTCTTTTGCTAGGTGGTCTCAGACCTGGTACTGGTGGCAGTCAACCTCGGTTCCCAGCATGAACTCTTCCACATGCCTTATGCCTGTCACAGACAGCTACCAACCAAAGATTATTTTGTAGTTCCTACTAGGTAATGCTTGACCAGTCACAGGCAGCAGCTGACCTTAGCCTGCACCAGAGCCCTTTCCATGAGGCCCTAGAACCAAAATACCTGGTAGCCATCTTCAGAGCAAAATAGAGCACTACCTAATTAAATACACAGTAGTACACTCAAAGGGTGATATCCAGCAGAGCCCACTGGAGAAAATCCCATGGGGTTAGCCTGGCATAGCAGCTCATGGCTAATCCTCACAGCCAGTAAGCCTGAGGGTTAACTCCACCCACTAATGTGCAAACAACAATTCACTTTCAACTATGACAGCAGGAAGACATACTCAGCCCACACACAAAATATTTCTGGAACATCTGGCTCAGGTTATCAGGCAGATGATGCCACTGAGCTTCATAGTACACCTACAACACAAGGCTACCATGCCAAGACAGGGAGAAGGAGCAGATCTATGAAATACACAGAAACAAACCCAGAGAGGCAGACAAAATGAGGAGATAAGAAAACATGACCCAAATGGAAGAAAAGAAGAAAACTCCAGAAAAACAACTAAACAAAATAGGACCAAGCAATCTGGCAGATAGAGTTCAAAACCCTGATTATGAGTATGCTTAAGGCACTTAATGAGAACTTTAACAAAGAGATAGTAGGCATAAAAAAGGACATAGATATCATAAAAAAGAATACCCTAGAAGAATTAATAGCAGATTAGATGAAGCAGAGAATCAAATCAATGATCTGGAAGCCATTGTAGCAGAATAAACCCAAATGGAACAGCAAAAAGGAAAAAAAAAACATTTTAAAAATGAGCATAGTTTTAGGAATTCTGGGACAACATCAAGTGTAACAACATTTGCACCATGGGGGTACCAGAAGGAGAATAGAGAGACCAAGGGATTGAGAACCTATTTTAAGAAATAATGGCAGAAAACTTTCCTAACCTGGCAATGGAAATGAACACTCAAGTCCAGAAAGTGCAGAGTCCCAAATAAGATGAATCCAAGGAGAACCACACCAAGGCATATCATAATTGGAGTGCCAAAGATTAAAGATAAAGAGAGAACCTTAAAATGACAAGAGAATGATAGTTACCTATAAGAAAGCCCCCATAAGACTATCAGTTGATTTCTTAACATAAACTTTGAAGGCCATAAGGGATTGGCATAAAATATTCAAAGGGATGAAAAAGAAGGACTGAAAACCAAGACTACTCTACCCAGCAAAGCTATAATTTAGACTCAAAGGAGAGATAAATAGCTTTCCAGACAATAAAAAGCTAAAGGAGTTCATTACCACCAAACCAGCATTACAAGAAATGTTAAAGAGACTTCCTTAATAACAAGAAAGGAAAAGATCAAATATACAAATAATGAAATGGCAATAACTACATATCTACCAATAACTACCTTAAATGAAATGGATTATATGCTTCAATCTGAAGATATAAGGTGGCTGAGGGGAGAAAAAAAGCAAGACCCATAAATATGCTGTTTACAAGAGAACCACTTCAGATCTAAAAACACACATTGACTGAAAGTAAAGGGATGGAAAAATAAAAACAACAAAAAAATACCTAGGATAGCAATGATTATGTCATATGATCCAACAATTCCCCTTCTGGGTATTTATCTGAAAAAATCCAAGGTACTAATTCTAAAAGATATATGTACTCCTATGTTCATTGAAGAATTATTTACAGTAGCCAAGATATGGAAGCAACCTAAGTGCCCATCAATAGACAATTGGATAAAGAAGATGTGATAAACACACACACAGGAAAATTACTAACCCATAAAATAGAATAAAATCTTACCATTTTTGGCAACATGGATGGACCTAGATAGTAATATGCTAAGTAAAATAAGTCAGAGAAACACAAATACCATATGATTTTACTTATATGTGGAATCTAAATAAACAAAATAAATGAACAAACAAAACTAAACAGACTGAAAGATACAGGGAACAAAGTAAGTGTTTCCAGATGGGTGGAGTTTTGAGGGACTGGGTGAAAAATGTGAAAGGATTAAGAAGTACCAATTGATAGTTACAAAATCATCATAGTGATATAAAGCACAGCATAAGGAATATATTCAATAATATTTGAATAACTGTATATGGTGCCAGAGTAGGTTTTGGACTTATTTGTGAAATTACTTTGTAAATTACATAAATGTCTAATCACTGTGCTGTACACACGAAACTACTATAAAATAATATTGAATATCAATTACAAAAGACAAAATCCATCAATTTAGTGTTATGTGTATGTAGCATGAAACCAAGGGTTTGATTAATATTTTCACTCTAGGACTAATGACCTTTGAATCTGTGATAAAAAAAATACAAATCCATAGACTGTCAAATCCAGAATTTTATTATTCATTTCAAAATTCCTTTTCTCAATGTAGCATTGTTATAGACAGCATCACCAGACAGAGATTGCAAAGTCCATTGAAGAAAGACAAACAAAATAGACCTTAACTTTGCAGATACAACTCCATCTGGAAAGCTATCACATACAACTGTCCAAGTAAGAAAATTAAATGCAAAAATACTAAGAACTCACAGTTTATGTAAGATAAATAAAATTTTCCCTCTCCCTCATAAGATGCTGGAGTTGCTTTTTGCTATTTCCCCCCAATGTTAGAATACTGTGATACAGTATTGACAATGTGTATGCTAGCATAGTGGGAAAAAAACTAAACTTATTACTCATGAACCAGATACTGACAAACTTTTAGAAAGATAGAATTTGATTTTTCTCTCCTGTGAAATCAAAAATTCCAATTAAAATAATTCTTTGATTATAGGGCAATGATAAAAGGAAAAAGAAGCTACATGAGGAGCAAACAGACAAGTTAAAACAAAACAGAAAAAGAGCAAAAAGGAAAGAGAGAGAGGCAGGTGAGAAAAGTATATCAGAAATAAATCTGAAAGTGACAAAGCAGCCATTCAAATGAAAGTAGTAAAGGAGAAATGTAGGCTGAAGATTATGTGGACAGGAGTACTGTAGAAGAATCAATAATATTTGACAAAAGTCAGTGATACATGAAGTTTATTTACTCTTTGCAATCAAAAAAGTTTCTCATTTTGCTGCTGCTTTCAACCCAGTCATGTGAAAGTATACATTGAGAGTATTTATTTTAGGACCAAAAAACCCTACAACTCTGCCCTTATAGATTTGTTGTGTGGTTCCTTCAGTTATTTAATAAACATGAATTAAGCACCTTGTATGTACCAAATACTCTGTGGTAGGATCCATAGTAGGTAGGTTTACCAGTGATGGTGTGTGTGTGTGTGTGTGTGTGTGTGTGTGTGTGTGTGTGTGGAGAGAGAGAGAGAGAGAGAGAATGCACAGGCATCTAAAGAGCATCTTGAAATCACCATACCTGTCTTAATTCTCTGGTCTCTGGGATGGCTTGGCATTATCAGTTCTCCCTTGAAACAAGTATTTTTTAAAAATATTTTATTATTTATTTATTTATAGAGAGAGGGGAAGGGAAGGAGGAAGAGGGAGAGAAACATCAATGTGTAGTTGCCTCTCACACACCCCCTACTGGGCACCTGGCCCACAATCCAGGCATGTTCCCTGACAGGAAATTAAACTGGCAACCTGTTGGTTTGCAGGCATGTGCTCAATCCACTGAGCTACACCAGCCAAGATGAAACAGGTATTCTTTTCCTTGATGGTTACCAACTGTCAATTTAAGATAACTGGTCAGCTTCCTGGATAAATGGCAAGGTCTAGACTATCCAGAATCTGATTCTTCATAGGGCAGTTTTCTGGGTCATTCTTGAACTTAGTTATTCTGGGAGCTACATTTCTGGAGAGTCCTTTCCTGTATGATTTCCTTTATTTAAAAGGTTGGAGTTGATTGAAAGTAAAGTTGCATGAGATTGGGGAGGCAAGGTGCAAAAGATGCCATCATGCTCTGAAGATGCCTGTTAGTTAGTGGTGGGATACAGACAGGGATGTGTTGGGCATTTTGATTTATCTTTATTCTTCGCTTCCCCACTCCTAGCTCCCCTCCCCAATAATCATCCCTACTGACCAACAGTGATTGACTTCAGGTCTAACACTAGACACATGGATACAAACTCACAGACAAAAATCACCAAAACCTGTTACAGACTTTTTCACTAGCCCCTTTTATGATGCTAGTACAAGTATTTTATCTGCAAGCTTCAACTTGGTCACCAACATTCGTGTTGATTAGTGATTTTACTCCCTTTTCAGGGCCTTTACTTCCCTTGTTTTTTTCCACAACTTTCTAAGGCTGAATTACTAAAATAAATTCATAATTTCATGGTAAACATGGTGGCTCTGCTCCCCTGAATTAACACTTATGAATATGGGCCATATGGTCTATAAAACTGTATGATTTGATTTAGGACAAAACTGAGTTGAAGTTCAACTACTTCTTTAGATAACGGAAGGCTGTGGCTATGCCCCAGGATACCACATTGGCATTTTCACTCATTTGTTTATAATTAAAAAGAGAAAAATATTATTTCTAGCAGCGCAATCTCTCTCAAGCTTAACTCATTCCATGCATGTCTTTGCACACCAAGAGAAAGATGTGAATGAAAAATTTGATAAACTGCTTGGGGCAGTGGCTGAATGTGTTAAAATCATGAAGGCATCATGCAGCTGGTTGTTCATTGGCTTTCTAGGAAATGTGAGTTCAGTCCTTGAAGGACTATTATTTTGCTCAGAGGACAAACAATTTGGGAACAGAGCTAAACTACTAAAATAATGAAGAATATTGGAAATATTGTTTTAGAAAAAATAGACTAAATAAAAGGACTTTTATTTTTAGAAAAAAATAAAAGGATAAGTTAATGCTAAAAGAGAAATGTAGAAGAGCAGAAATAACCAATAGAGATTTTTATGGACTTGCTTGCAGTATTCTTTTTTTAATTGTTGTTCACTTACAGTTGTCCTACTTTTTCCCTGTTGTGCTCCCCTGCCCCAATCACCCCCACACACATAGTCAATCCCCACCCCATTTCCGTGCCCATGAGTCTTCTATTCATGTTCCTTGACTTTCCCCTTATTTCCCCATTATCTCTCTCATCTCTCCTGTTTGATCACTGTTAGCTTCTTTATTTCCATGTCTCTGGTTCTATTTTGCTCATTTGTTTGTTTGTTTTTTTTATTAGGTTCCACTTATAGGTGAGATCATATGGTATTTGTCTTTCACTGCACGGCTTATTTTACTTAGCTTAATACTCTCCAGTTCCATCCATGCTGTCACAAATGGTAAGAATTCCTTTTTTCTTTCTGCTGTGTAGTATTTCGTTCTATAAATGAACCACAGTTTTTCAATCCACTCATTTACTGATGGGCACTTAGGGAGTTTCTAGCACCTGGCTCTTGTAAATGATGCTGCTATGAACATTGGGGTGCATAGGTTCTTTTGAATTGGTGTTTCAGGATTCTTAGAGTGTAATCCCAACAGGGGGATCACTGTATCAAAAGGCAGTTCCGTGTTTAGTTTTCTGAGGGACTTCCATACTGTTCCACAGAGGCTGCGCCAGTTTGCATGCCAACAAACAGTGTACTGGGGAACCAGGGTACCCTTTTCTCCACCTCTCCAGCATTTGTTGTTTGTTGATTTGTTAATGGTGGCCATTCTGACCAGTGTGAAGTGGTATCTCACTGTGGTTTTATTTTGCATCTCTCTGATGGCTAGTGATGTTGAGCAATTCTTCATGTGTCTGTGTGACCTCTGCATGTCCTCCTTGAAGTAGTGTCTGTTAGGTCCTTTACCCATTTTTTAATTGGATTTTTTGTCCTCCTGGTGTGGAGTCATGTGAGTTGTTTATATATTTTGGAGATCAAACCCTTGTCAAAGGTATCATTGGCAAATATGTTTTCCCATACAGTTGGTTCCCTTTTCATTTTGTTGATGTTTTCTTTAGCGGTACAGGAGGTTTTTAATTCCATGTAGTCTCATTTGCTTATTCTCTCTTTTATATCCCTTGCCCTAGGGGATGAATTGGTGAAAATATTGCTGCATGGCAATCACCACACTGTTGTCCATGTCCGTGAGTCCTTTTTTCTTTTTGTTCAGTCCCTCCACCCACTAACCTCATGCTGTTTTTTTTTTTTTTAATTTGAAGATGTATTATGTACATGAACATTAATTAGCTAACTTTTTTTCTGGATACATGTAATATATTTTTCAAGCTTCTTCAAGAGATTTCTATTTGAACTCCTTGGTAGGGCTTCAGAGTCCATGAGAAGGACCAGCAATTTATGCAGAAAATATTGTGTGATAAGTAGATAGGTGAGTTTTTTTTTCTTTGAAATTTCATTTCTAGTACTTTTTATCACTGGTAATCATACAGTTGTTACTTATGTTTATCCTTCCCCAAGTTAAGGATTCACTTCATTCCATAGTAAGAAAAAATATCCCTTGATCATTTTTTGTTCCTTTTTTCTTAACATAGAAATTATACTATTTTGTTTTTTCTTTTTCTTCAGTACATCTTTCTTCATGTTTCCTTTAAAAATAATAGTGCATTTTGAAAAAAGATAACTATAAGAAATGAGAGATGATCATGCATATATTCTGAAACAGTATCATTGCTGAAATATAATATTAAAATATGTGCTTGATTTTAAAATTACATTGAAACAAGTACAATTTTCTTTCTCTTGCAAAAAAAATATTGCTGCATGGGATATCTGAAATTTTCTTGCCTATGTTCTTGTCTAGCATTTTTATGGTGTCACTTCTATATCTAAGTCTTTTATCCATCTTGAGTTTATTCTGGTGTATGGGGTAAATTGGTGGTTTAGTTTCATTTTTTGCATGTACTTGTGTAGATCCCCCAATACCATTTATTGAAGAGTTTATCTTTACTCCATTTTATGTTCCTTCACCCTTTGTCAAATATTAACTGACCATATTGACATGCTTTTATTTCTGAGCTCTATATTCTGTTCCACTGATCTGTGTCTGTTCTTGTGCCAGTAACAGAGTGTTTTGATTACAGTGGCCTTGTAATATAGTTTGATATCAAGTATTGTGATCCCTTGTACATTGTTCATTTTTCTCAAAATTGCTGAGGCTACTTGGGGTCATTTATGGTTCCATATAAATTTTTGAAATGTGTTTTCTATATCAGGAAATATGTCATTGATATTTTGATAGGTGTTGCATTGAATCTATAGATTGCTTTTTGTAGTATAGACATTTAAATTATGTTAATTCTTCCAATCCATGAACATGGTATATGCTTCCATTTATTTGTGTCTTCCTTAATTTCTTTCTTCAGTGTTCTGTAGTTTTCTGAGTAGAGGTCTTTTTTGATCTTGGTTAAGTTTATCCCTAAGTATTTTATTTTTCTTGTTGCTATAACAAATGGGATTTTTTTTCCTGATTTCTGTTTCTGATATTTCATTGTTAGTATATAGAAATGCCTTTGACTTCTGAATTCAGACTTTGTATCCCACTACTTTGCCAAATTTGTTTATTAGGGTAAGAAGATTTTTGGTGGAGTCTATAGGGGTTTCTAAGTACACTATCATGTTATCTGCAAACAATGAAAGTTTTACTTCTTACTTTCTAATTTGGGTACCTTTTATTTCTTTTTTATGTCTAATTGCTATGGCTAGAACTCCCCCTACTCTGTTGAACAGAAGTGGTGAAAGTGGGCATCCTTTTATTGTGCCTGATCTTAGTGGAAAACTCTTAATTTTGCCCATTGACTGTGATGTTTGCTGTAGGTTTCTTGTATGTGACCTTTATTATGTTGAAGTATGCTTCCTCTACTCCCACTACACTGAATGTTCTTATCTTAAATGGGTGCTGTACTTTATCAAACACTCTTCCAGCATCTACTGATACTATCCTGTGGTCTTTCATATTGTTTCTGTGATACATGAAATTTATTGATTTGTGTATATTGTACCATCCTTGCATCCCGAGGATGAATCTCACTTGATTTTGGTGTATGATTTTTTTTATGGATTGCTGGATCTCATTCATCATTATTTTGTTGAAGATTTCAGCATCTGTGTTCATCAGTGATATTTCTTTCTTTGTGTATCTTTATCTGGTTTTGGACTTAGGATAATACTACCCTCAGAAAAAGAGTTTGGGATTCTTCCCTCTTCTTAGATATTTTTGAGGTTGTTTGGGAAGAATCTAGATTAGTTCTTCCCTAAATATTTGGTAAAATTCTCCTGTGAAGCTGTCTGGCCCAGGGTATTTCTAAGCTGGAAGTTTTTTGACTACTGCTTCAATTTCACTAGCTATTATAGATCTATTTAGGCTTTCTGCTTCTTTTTGACTCAGTTTTGGAAGATTTTATATTTCTAGAAATTTGTACATTTTTCCCAGGTTTTCAAATGTCTTGGCATATAGTTGTTCATAGTAGTTTCTTATCATCCTTTGTATTTCTGTTGTATCAGTTGTAACTTCTCCTCTTTTCTTTCTGACTTTATTTATTTGGGTCCTCTCTCTTTTTTTCTTGATGAGTCTGGTTAAAGGCTTGTCAGTTTTATTTACCTTTTCAAACAATCAGCTCGTGGATTTATTGATCCTTTGAATTTTTCTTTTAGTTTCTGTGTCATTTCATTCTGCTCTGATCCTGATTATTTCCTTCCTTCTATTCACTTTTGGCTCTGTTTGTTGTTGTTTCTCTAGTTTTTGTAGATGTAAGGATAGGTCATTTATTTGAAATTTTTCTATCATTTTTAGGTAGGTCTATATTGCTACAAACTTCTTTTTCAGGACTGTGTTTGTTGTGTCCCATTGGTTTTGGACTCTTGTGTGTTCATTTTCATTTGTTCCAGAATTTTTTGATTTATTCCTTAATCTCATTCTTTACCCATTCACTATTTAATAACATGTTATTCAGTCTCCATGGATCTGATTGGTTTCTAGTTTCAAGCCATTATGATCCAAGAAAATGCTTGATGTGATTTCAATTATCTTGAATCCATTATGGCTTGCTTCATTCCTATCATGAAAATGTTCCATGTTCATTTGAAAAAAATGTATATTGTTTCTTTGGGGTAAAAGATTCTGTATATATCAGTTAAGTCCATTTGATCTAGCGTATCACTCAGTGCCAATATCCTTGCTGATTATTTGTAAGATCTGTCCATTGTTTACAGTGGTGGGGGGTTAAATCCCTTACTATAAGTGCATTGCTGTGTTTATATTTCTTGAAGTCTTCCAAAAGTTTCCCTCTATATTTGTGGGCTCCTATGTTGGGTGCATATACATTTACAATGTTTATAACTTCTTGATGGATTCTTTCCTTAATATTTATGAAGTGACCTTCTTTGTCTCTTTTTACTGGCCTTAGTTTTGAAGCCTATTTTGTCTGATATAAGTTTTGCTACCCTGGCTTTTATTCCATCTTGGAATATTTTTTTCCAACCCTTCATTTTCACTCTGTATAGGTCTTTTGTTCTAAGGTTGGTTTTTTGTAGGCAGCACATGTGTGGGTAGTTATTTTTATCCATTGAGCTACCCTGTGTCTTCTGATTGAAACATTTAATCCATTTACATTTAAAGTTATTATTGATAGATACTTATTCATTACCATTTTTTCCCTTTGTTGCCATGTTCCTCCCTCTCATTCTTTTCCTTAATCTTGTAAAGCAGTCTCTTTAGCATGTCTTGCAGTGCTGGTTTTGTGGAGGTGTATTCTTTTCGCCTTTTTTTTTTTTGGTCTGGGCAACTCCTTATTTCACCTAACATTTTAATTGAGAGCCTTGCTGAGTAGAGTAGTCTTGGTTGCAAGCCTTTGGTTTTCATTACTTGGAATATTTCTTGGCATTCACTTCTGGCTTGTAGTGTTTCTGTTGACAAATTACCTTCTAGCCTTATCAGAGCTCCCTTTTATGTTACTATCTGTTTCTCCCTTGGTGCCTTCAAGGTTCTCTCTTTGTCTTTAAAATTTGGCATTTTAATTATGATGCATCTTAGCGTATGCCTGTTTGGGTTCATCTTGATTGAGAACCTCTGTGCTTCCTGAACTTGCCTGGCTTCCCCCCACCCCTGAATTAGTGAAGTTTTCTGTCATTTTTTCAAACAGATTTTCTATCTTCTGCTCCTCTTCTTCTCCTTCTGGTATTCCTATGATGTGAATGATGTTACATTTCATTTTATCCTAAAGTTCCCTTAAACTGTCCTCATACTTTGATTCTTTCTTCATTTTGTTGATCTATCTGGGTTTTTGTTTATACCTTTTCTTTTGGCTTGCTGAGTCAAGCCCCTACTTCATCCGGCCTTCTTGTAATTCTCTTCTAGTATATTTTTCATTTCAGCTATTGTATTCTTCATTTCTTCCTGGTTCTTATCTATAGTCTATTTCCTTTTTCATGTTGTTGTAGTTCCCACTCAGTTCCTTATAGTTGTCACTGAGTTCCTTGAGCATCCTCATAACCACTGCTTTGTAATTCTACATCTTTTAGATTTCTTGCCTCAATTTCATTTAGCTCTTTTTCTTGGGATTCTTCCATTCCTTTAGACTGGGGGTTGTCCCCCCCATTTTAGGTGACTGTTTTGTTTGCTTCTGCATCTCAAGATGCTCTGCTTTGCCTGCCTGTCTTCATGGGGTGGACTTCTGTGGTAGAAGTTCTGTGAGACTCAGTGGTGCAGCCTCCTTGATCTCCTTGTCTGGATGCTCTGGGGTTGTTCTTTCTTCAGTTTGTGTGGGCTCTCTTGTTGTACTTGGGCTTTGCTTGTTGGTGGCTTCTTCCTTGGTGGTTTCTCTCCTCCAGTCGACTTACTGGTAGTCATAACTCCCACCTTGTCTTTATGCTGTTGTACAGGTATTGGTTAACAAAGCAGTATTACCAGACAACAAAACTTATGCCAGCAAAGATAACCCTCTTGCCACATCAGCAATATCAACCACAATTGAGCAAAGATTAATAAAGTTTAAGAGAGATATAAAGTATTATAAGATAAGACATAGGGAATATGAGATGACTAAAAGAGCAGAAACTGTTTTTGAGTGGGACGACAGGGGAGAATTAATAAGAGTAAAGATAGAACCAAGGCAAAGAAAGGGAGAGGAAAACATTTCAAATATAAGTAAAACACAGAAGGGCAATGGAAAAATGGAATTAAGAAGAGGGAAGCATATGCTGTGAGGTTTGAAGTAAAATTAAGAAGGTGTTGGATCAATGGGAGAGAAGTTGCAGTAGAACCACAGCAGGGTCAATAGCAATGACAGCTGAATGAAGTTTAGTAAAGGTGAAAAGGGAATGAGAATATTGTACAAAAACTATAAGTGAATATGAGATGTCTTTAGTAAAGAAAAATTATTTTGAAGGGATGTGGGGCAAACTGAAAAGAATGAGAAGTAAAGTCCATGCTAGGACAGGGGAAAATTATAAAATAAAATTCCTCACTCAACTGATCAAGGGTAGGGGGAAGGCATAACAGAGTAAGATGGGGAGAGTATCCTATAGGGCTTCAAGCACAAACAAATAGTGAACAAGTAGGAGATCTACTGGAGAAGTACAGTAATCTGTGGTATTTTGCCCAACTAGCGACAATTTATAAAAGTGCAAAGGAAATAAGACTATTATATGAGGGGAAAAAGAATGTGAGCTGACTTAAGAAAGAAGAGCACTTATGTGAGGTTAGATGGAGGAAAAATAGAAAGAATAAGGGATAGGAACATGGCACAGTGTGAGAGAAATAAGTTTACAACAACAATAGGAAAGGTCACCAAGATGACAAAATAGAGTAAGATTAGGGAAGGGTGCTGTGTGGGATTTGGAATAACAATGATATGAAAAAATGTATATAATCTGAATTAAAAAAATAAAAAGTAAAATACCACGATTAGTGAGTTAGTTAGAGTAAGAGTGAGGTTAAAGAATTATTAAAATGCTATAGGAAAGGAAGAAAAAGAAGAAGAAAGAGAAAACCCACAAGTTGTGATGAAGAGCAAGGTGAAATTCATCTCAGCTATTGATGTTTACCTTCTGACTTTTTTCTAGATCCATCTCTGGTTTTCCATCAGCTCAGGGTCCCCAGGTGGGTCGTCCAGTTCTGAAAACACTGCCTGTATCTCCTTCCCCTGCCTCTCAAGAGAGGTTTTGTTGTGATCAAGAAGGTGAGCTCTCTGTGTCTCCTCTGGGAAGTACTGTCCAGTCTTCCAGGAAAATTGTGGATGCGTTCCCCCTGCTCCTACATCTCTCTTCTTAGTCTGTCCCAGTTTATTTCCCATAAGCATAGTTTCTGTTTAAATAGTTGTCAGTTTCATGGTGCAAGGGGGAGATAATATGTATAAGCGCACCAGGTCTCTCCTACTTGGTGTAGACCGCAGCTCTGTGTGAGAGCCCAGTCTGAGCAACACCCTGAATCCCCCTTGTTGTCCCCTTTCTTAACTTCTTGTTTTTTTCTACTTTTTGAATATAGTTTATTGATTATGCAGTTACAGTTGCCACACTTTTTCCCCCTTTGTCCCCTTCCACCTGGTACATCCCCATTCCCTCTGGCAACTTCCTATTTCGATGGTCTCAGAGAAATAGGGCCCTAGGACCCAGTGTAGTTTGTCTTCCATAGGGAGTTCAAAGTAGGCCTTTTTAGGAATTTGTCTTGTTGTCTTACTTTTTCATTTTCTTCAAAATGAATAAAATTTTATTTCTTTTAAATTTTATTTTAATCATTGTTCAAGTACAGTTTCCTGTCCTTTACTCCTATCCCAACCCACCCACTCATGCCTCCCCACCTCCCTCCTATTTCCAACCCACCCCTACTTTTTGTCCATGTTTCCTTTATATTTGTTCCTGTAAACCCTTTCCATTCTCCCCTGAAATTCTGTCCCTTTTCCAATCTGGTCACTGTTAACCTGTCCTCTATTTCAGTGTCTTTAGCTATATTTTGCTTATTTCTTTGTTTTGCTGTTTAGGTTCCTGTTAAAGGTGAGATCATATGGTATTTGTCTTTCACTGTCTGGCTTATTTCACTTAGCATAAGGCTTTCCAGCTCCATCCATGCTGTTGAAAAGGGTAGGGGCTCCTTCTTTCTTTCTGCTGCATAGAATTCCATTGTGTAAATGTACCATAGTTTTTTGACCCATTCATTTACTGATGGGCACCTGGGTTGTTTCCAACACTTGGCTATTGTAAATTGTGCTGCTATGAACATTGGGGTGCATAGGTTCTTTTGGATTGGTGTTTCAGGGTTCTTAGGATATAGTCCCAGCAGTGGAATTGCTGGGTCAAAAGGCAGATCCATTTTTAGTTTTCTTAGAAAATTCCATACATTTTTCCATAGTGGTTGTACCAGTCTTCAATCCCACCAAAAGTGCACTAGGGTCCCTTTTTCTCCACAACCTCTCCAACACTTGTTGTTTGTTGTTTTGTTTATGATGGCCATTCTGACTTGTGTGAAGTGGTATCACATTGTGGTTTTAATTTGCATCTCTCTGATAGCTAAACATATTGAGCATATTTTCATGTGTCTCTGGATCCTCTGTGTGTCCTCTTTAGAGAAGTGTCTGTTTAAGTCCTTTGTCCATTTTTTAATTGGGTTTCTTGTCTTCTTCGAGTGGAGTCATGTAAGTTCTTTATATATTTTGGATATTAAAGCCTTGTCTGAGGAATCGTTGGCAAATATGTTTTCCCATACAGTTGGTTCTGTTTTCATTTTAATACTGTTTTCTTTAGCCATGCATAAGCTTTTTATTTTGATGAGATCCCATTTGTTTATTCTTTCCTTTATGTCCCTTGCTCTAGGGGATGTGCCGGTAAAAAAGTTTCTGTGTGAAATATCTGAGATGTTCCTGCCTATGTGCTCCTCTAGGACTTTAATGGTGTTGCGGTTTATACTTAAGACTCTTATCCACCTTGAATTTATTTTTGTGTATGGTGTAAGTTGGTGCTTGAGTTTCATTTTTTTTACATGTAGCTGTCCAGTTCTCCCAACACCATGTGTTCAAGAGGCTGTTTTTACTCCATTTTATGTTGCTGCCCCCTTGGTCAAATGTTAATTGACCGTAGAGACTTGGGTTTATTTCTGGGCTCTCTGTTCTGTTCCATTGGTCCAAGTGCCTGTTTTTATGCCAATACCTGGCTGTTTTGATTACAGTGGCCTTGTACTATAGTTTAGGATCAGGTATTGTGATCCCTCCTGCTTTACTCTTCTTTCTCAAAATTGCAGCAGCCATTTGGGGTCGTTTATGGTTCCATATAAATTTTTGAAGTGTTTGTTCTATGACAGTGAAATATGCAATTGATACTTTAATAGATATTGCATTGAATGTGTAGATTGCTTTGGGTAGTATGGACATTTTGATGATGTCAATTCTTTTGATCCATGAACACGGAATATGTTTCCACTTGTTTGTGTCTTCCTTGATTTCTTTCTTCAGGGTTAGGTAGTTCTCTGAATACAGGTCTTTTACTTCTTTGGTTAGGTTTATTCCTAGGTATTTTATTTTTCTTTTTGCTATGTCAAATGGGATGTTTTTCTTGATTTCTGTTTCTGCTGTTTCATTGTTAGTGTAAAAAAATGCCTTTAATTTCTGGATATAGACTTTGTATCCTGCTGTTGTGCCCAATTCATTTATTAGGTCAAGCAGTTTTTTGGCAGAGTCTATAGGATTTTCTATGTACACTATCATGTCATCTGCTAACAGTGACAGTTTTGTTTCCTCCTTTCTTATTTGGATGCCTATTATTTCCTTTTCTTGTCTGATCGCTGTGGCTAAAACTTCCAGTACTATATTGAATAGAAGTGGTGAAAGTGGGCAGCCTTGTCTTATTCCTGATCTTAGTGGGAAAGATTTTATTTTTTGCCCATTGAGTATGATGTTGGCTGTAGGTCTCCCATACATGCCTATATTATGTTGAGGAATGCTCCCTCTATTCCCATTTTGCTGAGTGTTTTTATCATAAATGGGTGCTATACCTTATCAAATGCTTTTTCTGCATCTATTGATAT
>JAPYXV010001419.1:0-14133 GCA_028533065.1 Trachops cirrhosus | reverse complement strand
AATAGTAAACCGAGGCAGGGAGGAGGAAGGAGACATGTCTCACCCACTAACTCAGCAGTCCTGAGCCTGGTCTGCTAATATTGCCAGGTGTTCCAACATCACAAGAAACTCTATGTCAGCAAGAAAGGAGGGAAGTCCTTGAAATTCTCTGTAGTATTTCCACTCTCTGGGAGAGAAAGCCTTGAAACTGTGTTTTCATCCCAGGGTCTGGAATGCGGGAGAGGGCCACAATGCCCAAAGAAGAAGCCCATAAAACAACTTTGGTTAATTGTCTACCTCTGGTCATGATCTGTTTTATGAAGGAGTCCCTGATGCTTACAGAAATAGGCCATAAATAACTATGGGAGAGTGCCCCAATTTTAATTAACTGCCTCCTGTCACGTATTTGTTTTACAACAAGATGAACAAATGGGGTCTGGAGCAAGATAAGGATTCGGGCTCACAGACCCACACACACACCTAAGTTTGGGTAGTCACATTCTCCCAGGAAAGCTGGCACCGCATTTACCTGTTAATCAATATGTAACTTTTTTTCTCCTATCCCACCAACTACAGAAGTCCTGAGAACAAAGGACTCACTCTCTCTCAGGGGCTTGGGGTGCTCTTGGCTCTCTGGCCACTGAGCTGCTGGCCAGCTGGCCTCAGGCCACCCGGGGGTTGCCACCCTGGCCTTCAGCCATTTTAACTTTGCCACCCTGCTTTGCCCTGAACCTTTGCCTTTCACCCTCCCGCCCCTGCCCCCACCACTCTAGCTAGTCCCATTCTCTTCCATGGGAACGGGTCACTAATAAACTGATTGCACACTAATAGATTTGCTGATCTGTAATTCTTTACATGTGTCAGCAAGAAGAACCAGGTCTCTCCCATCAACAATAGCAAAACCATTGTACAATTCTTGGAAAGGGCTAGATTCTCACTCTTTGAATGGACAATAGACTGTCAGGTGGCATTTGACACGATGAAGGAAAAACTAGTTTTGGCACCCACACTAGGGTTGCCTAATTTACAGAAACCGTTCAAATTATACATTCGTGAAGGCAAAGAATTGCACATCGGATACTAACCAAGACCCTGGGAAATACCCTTCAACCCACAGTCTATCTGTATAAGAATCTAGATGACATGACAAAAGGAGGGCTGCCATGCCCCGAAGCAGTAACAGCTACCTGTGACATCTCACAGGAAGCAGAGAAATTCACTCTGGGGTGACCTACTATGACATTTGTAGCACACCAGGTTCTAACTCCACTGGAAGAGAAAGGAGGGTATTGGCAGATGGCAGGGCCGTTTTATTAGACAGCCCAGATGTTACCTTTCAAACCACCACTAACCTTAAACCCAGCCACCCTACTCCCAGACTCAGAGGGAAGCTCAGATCTCCAACATTGTAACAGAACGCCAGGCTGTGTGGTTCTGCAACAGATCTGGGGTTCTATTGCCCATTGCCGAAAAACATAACTCCCAGTGCAAGAGTTAGGTGAAAAGCAAAGGGAGTATTTACTAAAAGTTATACAAATTTAAAATGATAGCAATTTTCTGTTTTCAAGTTCCAAAGTCTCTTAAAGCCAAACACACACAGTCCTGCCTCCCCTTACCAAACCAGGCCAGTCAGAGGTACTGTCTTTCAGGAAAAATATAGAAGTCCGCACCCTCACTAGGCAGGTTCCTGTTCAGCATTCTGGTTTCTCCCGGTCATCAGTGCTCGGCTAGACTCCTACAATTTCAAGAACAATCAGCCGTGTCTCCATGTTCTCCAGCTCTTAATCTGGAACTGTGCATCCAAGTGAGAATCACTACGCATGCCCAGTTTAAATACTTACACTGAGTGTTCTACTTCTTGCAGGATTTCTTGCATCTCGCAGGAGTACCTTGCTTTTTCAGACAGGTGGGGGTCCCCTTTGCCTCCAGAGGTACAGCAATTAGCATTATTCAAAGTAACTCTCAATCACTGTGCAGCAGCTTTTCCGGGCCATTAACTGTGGAGGCTTTGGTTTTTATTTTCTTTTTTCCTCTTCTGGGCACCCTGAGTTTTTAACCCACCTAGCTCAACAGCTGTTTTCAATGTGATTGCTTAGAAATCATTGGCCAACTTTATTTCAGCAGACCAGATCTATTGGACCAGCTTCTGACAGAAACTGACTGGGGATTGTAAACAGATGGGAACAGCTTTATGGTCAAAAATGAGCTGGGTGTGCAGCAGTTGATACAGATAGAACTGATCACATCACTGGTGAGGAGTAGGGAGGGCCCACAGGAGAAGGTTGCCCAAGACAATAGCAAACAGTCTAGGATGGGATTGGCTGAGAAACCGAACACTTCCAGAGTACATGGGATTATGGGCCAGATTCATTTATTTTTAATTTTTCAATTACAGTTGTCCCTCCTCCCCCACCCATTGCTCTCCCCAACCCATCCCAACCCCCTGCTCCCACAGTCAATCCTCACCCATTACCATGGGTCCTTTGTACATGTGTTTTTTTATTAGACCCTTTTCCTTCTTTCCCCCGTTATTCCCCTATCCCCTCCTCTCTGGTTCCTGTCAGTATGTTCCTTATTTCCATGATTCTGGTTCTATTTTTCTCACTTGTTTGCTTTGTTCATTAGGTTCCACTTATAGGTGAGATCATATGGTATTTGTCCTTCAGTGCTTGGTTTATTTCACTTAGCATAATACTCTCCAGTTCCACCCATGCTGTTGCAAAGGATAGGAGTTCCTTTTTTCTTTCTGTTGCATAGAATTCCATTGTGTAAATATACCATAGTTTTTTGATCCACTCATTTTCGGATGGGCACTTAGGTTGCTTCCAGCACTTGGCTATTATAAACAATGCTGCTGTGAACATTGGAGTGCAAAGGTTCTTTTGGATTGGTGTTTCAGGATTCTTAGGGTATAATCCCAGCAGTGGAATTGCCGAGCTAAAAGGCAGTTCCATTTTTAGTTTTTTGAGGGAATTCCATACTGTTTTCCACAGTGGCTGCACCAGTCTGCATTCCTACCAACAGTGCACTAGGGTTCCCTTTTCTCCACATCCTCTCCAACACTTGTTGTTTGTTGATTTGTTTATGATGGCTATTCTCATGATGGTGTGAAATGGGATCTCATTGTGGCTTTAATTTGCATCTCTCTGATGGCTAGTGTTGTTGAGCATTCTTTCATATGTCTCTGAGCCCTTTGTATTTCCTCCTTGGAGAAGTGACTGTTCAGATCCTTTGCCCATTTTTAAATTGGATTGTTTGCCTTCCTGGTGTTGAGTCATATGAGTTCTTTATATATTTTGGAGTCAAACCCTTGACTGAGGTATCATTGGCAAATATGTTTTCCCATACAGTTGGTTTCCTTTTCATTTTGCTGTTGTTTTCTTTAGCTGTGAAGAAGCTTTCAGTTTGATGAAGTCCCATTTGTTTATTCTTTCTTTTATATCCCTTGCCCCAGGGGATGTATCTGTGAAGATGTTGCTCTTATGGGATATCTGACGTTTTACTGCCTGTGGTTTCCTCTAGGTATTTTATGGTGTCATGACTTATATTTAAGTCTTTTAACCATCTTAAGTTTATTTTGGTGTATGGTGTAAGTTGGTGGTCGATTTTCATTTTTTTGCATATAGCTGTCCAGATCTCCCAGCTATTGTTGAAGAGGTTATTTTTATTCCATTTTATGCTTCTGCCCCCTTTGTCAAATATTAAATGTGTATAGAGACATGAATTTATTTCTGGCCTCTCTATTCTGCTCCATTGATTTATGTATCTGTTCTTGTGCCAGTACCAGACTTTTTTGATTACAGTGGCCTTATTGTATAGTTTGATATCAGTTATTATGATCCCTCCTACTTTGTTCTTCTTTCTCAGAATTGCTGAGGCTACTCAGGGTTATTTATGGTTCCATATAAATTTTTGAAATATTTGTTCTGTACCTGTGAAATATGTCATACTCTTTTGATAGGGATTGCATTGAATCTATACGTTGCTTTGGGTAATATACATATTTTAATGATATTAATTCTTCCAATCCATGAATATGGTATATGCTTTCATTTACTTGTGTCTTCCTTAATTTCTCTAGTGTTCTATAGTTTTCCATACACAGGTCTGTTACCTCTTTGGTTAAGTTTATTCCTAGGTACTTTATTTTTCTTGTCGCTATAGTAAATGGGATTTATTTTCTGGATTTCTGTTTTTGACATTTCATTTTTGGTGTACAAAAATGTCCTTGATTTCTGAATATTGACTTTGTATCATGCTATTTTACCAGTTTCACTTATTAGGTCGAGTAGTTTTTTGGTGGGGTCTATGGGGTTTTCTATGTACACTATCATGTCATCTGCAAACAATGACAGTTTTACTCCCTCCTTTCCAAATTGGATGCCTTTTATTTCTTCTTCTTGTCTTATCACTGTGGCTAAGACTTTCAGTACTATGTTGAATAGAAGCAGTGAAAGCAGAAACCCTTGTCTTGTTCCTAATCTTAGTGGGAAAGCTTTTAGTTTTTGTTCATTGAGTATGATGTTAGTTGTAGGTCTCTTGTATATGGCCTTTGTTATGTTGAGGTATGCTCCCTCTACTGTCACTTTGCTGAGTGTTTCTATCATAAATTGGTGCTTTATCAAATGCTTTTTCAGCATCTATTGATCTAATCATGTGATTTTTGTCTTTCATTTTGTTTATATGATGTATTATGTTTAGTGATTTGTGAATATGGCATCATCCTCGCTTTGCTGGGATGAATCCCACTTGATTATGGTATATGATCTTTTTAATGTATCGCTGGATGCCATTTGCCAATATTTTGTTGAGAATTTTAACATCTATGTTCCTCAGAGATATTGGCCTGTAGTTTTCTTTCTTTATTGTGTACGTATTTACCTGATTTTAGAATTAGAATACTACTGGCCTTGTAAAAAGTTTGAGAGCCTTTTTTCTCTTGAATTTTTTGGAATAGTTTGAGCAAGATAGGAGTTAGGTCTTCCCTAAATGTTTGGTTAAATTCACCAGTGAAGCTGTCCAGTCCAGGGCTTTTTTGTGCCAGGAGTTTTTTGATTACTGTTTCAATTTTATTAGCTGTCTACTCAGCTAATTATTGGTCTACTCAGACTTTCTGGTTCTTCTTGATTTAATTTTGGAAGATCTTATGTTTCCAGATATTTCACCTAGGTTGTCACATTTCTTGGTGTATAGTTGTTCATAGTAATTTGTTATGATTCTTTTTATTTCTGTGGTATCAGTTATAATTTCTCCTTTTCTTTTCTGATTTTATTTATTTGGATCCTCTTTTTTTTTTCCTGATGAGTCTCATTAAAGGCTTGTTGATTTTGTTTATCTTTTTGAAGAACCAGCTCCTGGATTTGTTGATCCATCGAATTGTTCTTTTTTTCTCTATGTCATTTAATTCTGCTCTGATCTTGATTATTTCCTTCCTAATACTTGCTCTGGACTTTGTTGTTGTTTCTCGTGTTCTCATGGATGCAGGGTTAGGTTGTTTATGTGAAATGTTTCTATATTTTTAAGTAGGCCTGTATTACTATGAACTTCCCTCTCAGGACTGTTTGTTGTGTTCCATAGGTTTTGAGCTATTGTGTGCTCATTTTAATTTGTTTCCAGAAAGTTTTTGATTTCTTCTTTGAGCTCATTGTTTAATAGCATGGTATTCAGTCTCAATGAATTTGAATGTTTCTGAGTTTTTACCTTGAGGTTGGTTTCAAGTATCAGGCATTTCAATCTGAGAAAATGCTTAATATGATTTCTATTTTCTTTTATCTGTTGAGGCTTCTTTTGTGTACTACCATGACTTCTCTCTTTGAAAATGTCCCATGTGCATTTGAAAAGAATGTATATTTTGCTTTTTGGGGGTGAAAGGTTCTGTATATATCCTTTAAGCACATTTGATCTAGAGTGTCATTCAGTGCCACAATATCCTTGTTGAGTCTTTGGAAGATCTATCCCTTGTTGACAGTGGGTGTTAAAAGCCCCTAGTATAAGTGTGTTGCTGTCTATATCTTCCTTGAAGTCCTCCAAAATTTTCCTTATATATTTGGGTGCTCCTATGTTGGGTGCATATATATTTACAATGGTTATATGCTCTTGATGGATGCTTCTCTTAATTATTAGGAAGTGTCCTTCTCAGTTTCTTTTTATGATTTTTTTGAAATCTATTTTGTATGATATAAGTATTGTACCCCAGCTTTTTTTTTCATGTCTTTTTTCTTGGAGTATTTTTTTTCCATCCCTTCACTTATCAGTCTGTGTAAATCTTTTGTTCTGATGTGGGTCTCTTGTAGACAGCATACATGTGTGTCATGTTATTTTTTCCATTCAGCTACCCTATGTCTTTTGATTGGAGCATTTAATCTATTTACATTTAAGGTTATCACTGATAGGTACTTATTTATTGCCATTTTTCCCATTCCTCTCTCTCTCTTCTTCTTTGTCTCTGTCTCTCTTCCTCTCTCTGTATCTCTTTCTCTCTCTGTGTGTGTCTGTCTCTCTTCTTTTTATAGCAGCATCTTTACCATCTCTTGCAGTGGTGGGTTGGTGGAAACATGCTCTTTTAGTCTTCTTTTGTCTGGGAAGCTCTTTATATCACCATCCATTTTAAATGAGAACCTTGTTGGATAGGATAGTCTTGGTTGTAGGTCCCTGTTTTTCATTATCTGGAATATTTCATGCCAATCCCTTCTAGCTTTTAGTGTTTCTGTTGATAAATCTGCTGGTAGCTTCATTGGAACTCCCTTGTACATTACTTGCTATTTTCCCCTTGTGGACTTAAGATTCTCTCTTTGTCTTCAACATTTAGCATTTTAATTCTAATGTGCCTTGGCATGGGCGTCTTTGGGTTCAGCTTGACTGGAATCCTCTGTGCTTCCTGAACTGGTGTGACATTTCCTCTCACCAAGTTATAGAAGTTTTCTGTCATTATTTTTTCCAAACAAGTTTTCTATTCCTTCCTCCTTTTCTTCACCTTCTGATAGTCCTATGACATGACTGTTACATTTCATGTCATCCTGAAGGTCCCTTACGCTATCCTCATTCTCTTTTGAGTCTTTTTTTGTTTGTTTTCTTTTGCTCTTCCTGGGTATTTCTTTCCAACTTGTTTTCCAGCTCGCTGATTCAGTTCTCTGCTTAATTCAGCTTCATTCATTGCTTTTAATTCTTTCTAGTGTATTTTTCATTTCAGATATTGTATTCTTCATTTATTACTGCTTTTTGTTCATAGTTCTTATTTCCTTTTTCATGCTGCTGTAGTTCACACTAAGGTCCTTGTTGTTACTGAGTTCAATGAGAATCCTTATAACCATTATTTTGAATTCTATGCCTGATAGATTGCTTGCCTCAGTTTTATTTATTTCTTTTTCTGTGGATTCCTTCATTCCTTTTGATTGGAGGTTGTTTGTTTGTCTCCACATTTTAGGTGACTCTTTTTTTTTTCATTTCTGCATCTCGGGATGCTCTGCTTTACCAGCTGTCATCAGAGGGTGGATTTCTGTGGTACGAGTTTTGTGGGACTCAGTGGTGCAGTCTCTTTGATCTCCTGATCTGGATGCTGTAGACTTGTCCTTTATTCAGTGTGTGTGGACTCTCCTGTTGTACTTGGGCTTTGCTTGTTGCTGGCTCTTCAGTTGGTGGGTTCTCCCCTCCAGCTGGCTGACTGGCAGTCACAACTTCTGCCACATCTTGTATGCTATTGTACAGGTATTGGTTAAGGAGGCAATATTACCAGAATATCAAACCGCTGCCAGTGAAACCCCTCCACCATATCAACAATATCAATAGCAACTGAACAGAGATTAATAAAAGTGGAGTGAAATTAAGAACATTATAATATAGAAATAAGGGAGTATGAGATGACTAAAAGAGGGAAAAATGGTTTTGAGTGGGAAGAAGAAGGATGAATAGTAAGAGTAGTGAATAGAAACCAGGTGAAGAAAGGAAGAGAATAAAATTTAAAATGTAAGTAAAACAGGGAAGGATGATGGCAAAAAGGGGGTAAGAAAAGGGAAGACTATACTATGAGGTTTGAAATAAAAATTAAAATGGTATTGAGTCAACAGGAACAAATATTCAGAAAATTCATGGCAGGGTCAATAACAACAGCTAAGTGAAGATTAATAAAGGTAGAAAGGGAATAAGAATATTATACACAAGAGAAAAGAGAATATGAGATGTCTACAATAAAGGAAAATGATTTTGAGAGGATAGGGGAGGATAACTATTATGAGCAAGGAATAGAATCCAGACTAAGAAATGGAAAAAAATTAAAATGAATTCCTAACTCAATTGATCAAGGGCAGAAGAAGGCAAAATGGAGTAAGACAGGAGGAGAATATCCTCTGAGATTTAAAGTACAAATAGCAAACAAATAGGAATACCATTGGAGAAGAACAGCAATAACCATGATATCCTCACCCAGCTAGCCAAAATTTATAAATGTGGAAAGGAAATAAGACTATTATATGGGTGGGGGGGGAGAATATCATCTGACTTAAGGAAGGAAGAATGCTTCTGTGAAGACAGATGGAAGAGAAGTAGTGAGAGTAAGGAGTAGGAACCTGGTGTAGCTTGGGAGAAGGTAAAGTTACAGCAACAATGAATAAGGTCAGAGAGAAGGAAAAAAGGAGTAAAACCAGTGAAGGGTGCTATGAGGGATTTGCAATAACAGTAATATGAAAAAAGATATAATCTGAATAAAGGGATTAAAAATAAAAGACCAGGAGTAGTGAGTTAGTTGGAACATGAAGCCAAAGAAGAAACATTAAAAGACTACGTGAAAGGAAAAGAAGAAGAAAGAATCACATGCACGTTCTGAGGAAGAGCAAGGTGAAATTCATCTCAGCTGTTGGTGTTTGCCTGTCTGCCTCTGACTTCTTTCTGGATCTGTCTCTGATTTTTTATCAGCTCAGTTTCCCTGTGAGTCATCCAACTTCTGGCAACACCACCTGTATCACCTTCACCTGCCTCTAGAGGGAGCTTCTTTGGTGATCAAGAGGGTGGAGCCTCTAGGCTTGCACTGTTCAGGCTTCTGGTAAAGTTGTGGGTGTGTTCCCCCTGCCCCGGCACCTCCTGTCTTGGGCTGACCCAGCTTAATTCCAATAATAAATAGTTTCTGGTTAAATAGCTGTCCCTTTCATGGGGCTGGGGGGAAGGCAATCTGTGTAAGACTGTCAGCTCTGTCCTGCTTGGTGTAGTCTGCAGCTCTGTGTGCAAGCCGAGGCTGGGCAGAGCCCTGAATCCCCCTTGTTGTACCCTTTCTTAACTTCCCGTTTTGACTGCCTTAGTGAATGAAATAGGGCTCTAGGACCCAGTGTAATTTGTCTCCCTGTGAAGAGTTCAAAATGGGCCCTTTTAGGCTCATCTTGCTGTCTTTCTCTGGCAGAAATGCCCTTTGCATGGTCATTAAGCCTTCCCAGCCGGTTTTGCAGATCTTCCCTGCTCCGGCAGGAGGCAGTGGCTCGGTGCAATCTTCCCTTCCCTGAGGTTCTGCCAAGGAAGGGGGCTCCATCTGGCTTTAAATAATCTCAGGTGCACAGCTCCCAGCACCCTGCCCTCACAGCGTACAGCGACCCGCACTCTACACTTTGCACAGCTGGGCCAGGCTGGGACCAAGAAATCACCTCACTTTGCACCTTTTTGATTGACCTGTCTGGCTTCACTGAGTGGGAGCAAGTCGTGCCTAAATATTTTTTTTTCTTGTAGGCAGGGCAGTTGTGCATGGGGTCCCTGTCCAGTATGCCTTGGCTCCCCTTTTAAAAAATGTCTCTCTGGGCACTCCCACTGCAGCACTAAGTCACTGTCCAGTTTTCTGTACCTGCCACCTCTCCAAAAAGTCAAAAGTCTATCACAGTCATGGCTAGTCACGGCCCTCGTCCTCC
Source organism: Trachops cirrhosus (assembly GCA_028533065.1). Classification (NCBI taxonomy): domain Eukaryota; kingdom Metazoa; phylum Chordata; class Mammalia; order Chiroptera; family Phyllostomidae; genus Trachops; species Trachops cirrhosus. The sequence continues at coordinate 4,273 of JAPYXV010001419.1, read as the reverse complement.
ACCAGATCCAGGTGCAGATGGTATCTTTCTCACTCTCTGGCAGTCTCTTGGTCTTCATTTGCCACTCCAACTATGGGTGTGCCAATAGTTGTGTGTATGTGTAGCCTGGTTCTCCCAGACAACTTTGTGTATCCAAGTTGCTCCTGGCCTGGTCTGGGGGTTCCCTGCCCTGGGAGGGGAGGAAGCTGCTAAGCTGCTATCTGAATGGGAACCCATGGATGCAGGTGCTGCTGCTGTGGCTGCTGGTGCCGTGGCTACTGGGCCAGAAAGTTTAAAATAAAAGGAGGACAGAGACTGGCTCTCTGGCTCTCTTCCTCAAGGATGCCTGGATGGTCGTGCTGTAGCTGCCTGCGGATGGTATTTGGGTGTTAGAAGGAACTCTGGGTGCAGACTAGGATTGGGCTGGCCTGGCAGAGGGTGGCAGAGTTGTCTTTAGATGTTCTAAAGGGGATGGGCTCTGAGGCAGAAACCTATTCTTCCAAAATTGTGTAGGTTTTGTATCTTAAGTTGTTTTGGTTGGTAAACTAATCCTATAGAAATAAGTTAATTAAAAACTAACAGGGAATTTTAGGGGAACTCAGGAGTTTAAGATTTTAGCTTTAATTGATAGGCTTAAGCAATTAAAGCTCTAATTAAGAGCTAAAGAGTTTAGCCTTAATTGGTAGGCTTAAGTGACTAATGCCTGTGGAAAGCTGTTATTCCAAAATTGTGAAACTTTTGAATAAAGACTTTCCTTTACCACCAAACCTTTGCCTCTGGAATTTTGCCTAGAGCAGCGGTATCTGGAACACACTGGCAGAAGAAGGGTTGTCTTGGGCCACACATTAAATACAGTGTGACATGTGATCACAAAAAATCTCAATGTTTTAAGTACATTTGTTACAGAACAGGACCAAGAGGGGTATATGATATACTATTACCGAAAAGACCCCCACTAGGTTTGCTATGCTCGCTGCCAGAGGAAAGACGTCTCCCAAAGCCAGAGATTTGTGAAAAGGAAAGGAAATGTTTATTTAAAGCTCTACAGACTTAAAGTAGTGACCTAATGTCTTCATTAAAATATCAAAGTCCTTTATATGCACCCATCCTTTATGTGCACCCACAGATGCACAGTCCTTCCTTCTCCCTCTGCCCTAATCTGGGGTACTGTATCTCAGGAAAAGAAGTAGACCTCCGTCAGTGATTCAGGCTCCCAGCACCATCAGCTGTGTCATCACCAGGATCTCCAGTTAATCCAAAGCCATGTGGCACCTTCTCATGGCCTACCAGCAAGAGTCCTTTCACCCATTTTCCTCCAGGCAAAGTCTCTTCTGCTTCCTAAGTCATGCGGCAAAACGCAGCACCCCAAAGCCATGTGGTCCTCACTGTGGCACACTCCGGCCAGCAGAGTTCTGCCTTGTTGTGGCTGGAGACAAGAATAAATGCACAGGAGACAGCAATCCTGTGGAGAAAAAGGGAACGGTACGGCTATTCCCTCAAGGGGAGAGTGTCTATGAGTGCTTCATCCACTCTCTCAAAAGGAGAGCGCCCCAACCCTTGCCTAGACAGGTTTTTATTGTTTTTCTCGGGGCTTACATCAGAGAAAGATCTATTATCTATTACATAGAATATTTTTGTCTACATTTTAGGTACATTCAAGGAAATGAAAATAACATGCAGAGGGGAATGGCATCAAGCTGATTAGCTCTGTCCTTGGGAGAATTCACACAGGCTTTGGAAATTACCTTGAAGATAGACAATACACATTTGTTATTTTAGACCAGGGTGATGGAGTTTTAGCACGAGAAAGCCATAACAGTCTGTATGCATTTTCTAGGCCTGATTCCCATGGGAAAACTCAGTTTGAAGGTCTGGTTCCTGCCCACCACTTCGCTTCTGTAGGTTTTCCATACAGAGCTGAGTCACATTTGCCAGACTGAAACAGACTGGTCCCCTACACCTCACCCTCGCCAAAGCTGCAGGGGTCCCCACCCTAGTCAAAGCCTCGTGGCTCTCTCCTTGCATGGCTGCCGAGTCTGGGTTTAAATCCCCGTGCCAGACTTCCTCTGCACCCCCATTTCCAACTCCTCCTACAATCAATTACACCTGCCAGCATTCCTGTATTATTCCAAGTTTACTGGGCTGCCATAGTGAGTCTGGGCATGTTTGGCCCCATGTCATGGAACCAGTCTTCTCCAAGCTCTCAAGTAGGCACTGTAATCAGGAGGAGCTGCCCCCCAGTTACGTCTTGGGTGGAAGTTACTTCCATCCCCCAGACTCAAAGCATGGCCACAGCTATTTAACATATCTGTGCAACCAGTTAAAAGTTATAGATATGTTATGACCATGCCAGAGGTTAGCTGCAAAGCCATTGCTGTACAAAACAGCTCTGCATGTTCCTGCTCCATGTGTCCCTTCCGTCAACTCACACCTGTGGCAGGGGAGGGGGTGAGGACATCCTATATATCTTTCCAATATTTCTTGGACACCTTGAGTTCTGGACCCCATTCCCAATCCCTATTTGGGACCCCCCTCTTGCCTACACCCTGTTATACATTTACAATTTTGTGCTGGGCCTCATTCATAGCCGTCCTGAGCTGCATGTGGCCCACAGTGGGTGGCAGGCAGCAGGACCCCACTTACTGTTTGGTAACACAGTCACCACAGGCAAAGCAATAGAAGCCCAAGCCCTTCTGTAGGAACCTTGGCACAAAAAGCTGAACTATTAGTCCTCACCAGAGACTTAATTACCCCAGGGAAAGACTGTTAACATCTACACTGACTCTAAATAAACCTTCATGGGAGTTCATGCCCATGGGGCAATATGGAAAGAAAGAGGGCTCTTAATCTCAGGGAACAAGGACCTCAAACACGTAAAAGAGACTTTACAATTGCCAGAGGCAGTGAATCAACCAAAGCAGATTGCCATAATGCACTGCCCAGGACACCAGAAGAACTCTTCCCAAATAAGCCAGGGAAACCAAACTGCTGATAAAGCAGTAATGTAACAGGGTGCAGCCAAGGAGGGAGGCAAACGGGGATTTGCAATGGGGTCCAGAACTCAGGGTGTCCAGGAAATATTAGAAATATGTATGTAGGATGTCCTCACCCACAAGTCTGAGCTGGGGGATGGGATGCATGGAACAGGACCATTGAGAGTTGTTTTGAATGGCAACAGTTTTGCAGATAACCTCTAAAATGGTCATTTAACATATTTATAACCTTAACTGTTTTCATAGATATGTTAAATAGCTGTGGCTTGTGCTTTGAGCCGGGAGATGGGAGTGACTTTGCCTCTGGAATTTTGCTTAGAGCCGGGGTGTCTGGAACATACTGAAAGAAGAAGAGTAATTGGGATGCAACTCCCCTGGTTACAGAGCCTGTGTAAGAGCTTGGAGATGATTGGCTCCACACCCTGGGGCTACGCCTGCCCAGACTTACTATGGCAGCCCAGTAAAGCTGGACAAATATGAGAATGCTGGCAGGTATAGCCGATTGTGGGAGGAGTTGGAAATGGGCTGCAGAGGAAGATTGGTGCTGGGATTTAAACCCAGGTGCGGCAGCCAAGAGACAAATCACCAGACAGCTCTGGCACAGAAGAACCATGGGGCTTTAGCAGGGGTGAACCATGTGGCTTTGGGGTGCTCCCTTTTTGCCACATGGCTTAGGAAGCAGGAGAGACTTTGCCTGGAAGAAAAGGGGAGACAGGATTCTTGCTGGAGGGCCATGAGAAGGTGCCACATGGTTTTCGATTAACTGGAGATCTCGGCAGCGACACAGCTGATGGTGCCGGAACTGAGGGGCTGCCTGAACCACGGACTTCTACTTCTTTTCTGAGATATGGTACCCCGGAATGGGCAAAGGGGAGAAGGAAGGACTATGTGTTTGTGGGTATTCTAAAGGACTTTAGTATTTTTAATGAAGACATTAAATTATTACTATAAGTCTGTCTAACTTTTTAAATAAATAATCCCTTTCCTTTTCACCAATCTCTGGCATTGAGAGATGTCTTTCCCTGGCGGCAGGCAAGGTGAACCTAGTATGGGGGTGGGGGAACCCCCAGAGCACAAGGGTGTGTCCATTTGGTAATAGTATATCATCTCCCACACAGGTCTGTTCTGTAGCAGTAAGGTTACTGGAAAAACCTTGGTTCTTCTTGTTGACACAGTAAAAAATTACAGGTGAGCCTATTACTGTGCAAGCAAAGTTTATTAGTGAATGAGAGAGCAAAACCAAGGGTGGCCAAAGGCCCACGTGGCCAGAGGCCAGGTGGCCAAAGAAGGGTCAAGTTCTT
>JAPYXV010001417.1:0-14135 GCA_028533065.1 Trachops cirrhosus | reverse complement strand
ACTAGAACAGGAACAGAGCCACAGAAATGGAGATCACATGGAGGGTTAGCAACAGGGGAGTGGGAGGAGGAGAGAGGGGGAAAAGGTACAAAGAATAAGTAGCATGGATGGTAAGTAGAAAATAGACAGGGGGAGGGCAAGAATAGTATGGGAAATGTAGAAGCTAAAGAACTTATGACACATGGACATGAACTAAAGGGGGGGAATGTGGGTGGGAGAGGGTGTTCAGGGTGGAGGGGAATGAAAGGGGAATAATAGGACAACTGTAATAGCATAATCAATAAAATATATTAAAAAAAATAAAAAATGGGCAAAAGAGTTGAACAGACACTTCTCCAAGGAGAACACACACAGGGCCCGTAGCCATATGAAAAGATGCTCAGCATCACTAGCCATCAGAGAGAGGCAAATTAAAACCAGAATGAGATACCACTTCACACCAGTCAGAATGGCCATCAGAAACAATTCAGCAAACAAGTACTAGAGAGGATGTGGAGAAAAGGGCACCCTAGTTCACTGTTGGTGGGAATGCAGACTGGTGCAGCCACTGTGGAAACAGTATGGAACTTCCTCAGAAAACTAAAAATGGAACTGCCTTTTGACCCAGCAATTCCCCTGCTGGGATTATACCCTAAGAATCCTGAAACACCAATCCAAAAGAACCTATGCACCCCAATGTTCATAGCAACACAATTTACAATAGCCAAGTGCTGGAAGCAACCTAAGTGCCCATCAGCAAATGAGTGGATCACAAAACTATGGTACATTTACACAATGTAATACTACACAGCAGAGAGAAAAAAGGAGCTTATATCCTTTGAGACAGCATGGATGGAACTGGAGAGCATTATACTAAGTGAAATAAGCCAGGCGGTGAGGGACAAATACCATATGATCTCACCTTTAACTGGAATGTAATCAACAAAAGAAAAAAGCAAACAAAATATAACCAGACTCATTGAAATTAAGAACAATCTAACAATAGCCAGAGGGGAGGGGGGAGGGGACAGTGAGGAGAAGGGTTTTCAGGAACTACTGTAAAGGACACATAGACATAACCAATGGGGAGGGTGGAAGCAACGGAGGGAGGTGGATTTGGAAGGAGTTTGGGGGGATGGGGAGAAAAAACAGACCACTGTAATTGAACAATATGATAATTTAAATTAAAAAAAAAAAAAGAAGAACTAGCGAGCATGGGACATCCAAAGATGCTTACATGCAAGTTAGAGTCCTGACAGAAGGGTGTCTGAGAAAGGAATAAAGCAAAGCCCATGTGCTCTCATAGGATTTGCTGTTGCATTTCATTGCCTGGACAGAGTATTTCCAGTTCTTTTGGAAACAGGGACACTGTGTCAGTGAACCCTATGCCAACTGTCAAGCCTTAATCAGAAACATGGGCCTTGGGTGGAATGTGTGGAAACCCCTGGCCAGCCGGATGGGCCCAGGCCCCATCACTCTCTGAATTCTATGTATTTCTATGTATTCTTTGTATAATACATAGAATACACTCTCATAATTCTAGAATCACTCTCACAATTCTATGTATTCTAAGGAGAATTGCAGAAATCTACAGGGGCTTCTTAAGGCTTCTCATTTTGTATGTGCTCAAACAATGGTGGAATAATACAGCGAAGAAAAAAAGAAATCACCTTTGAATTGCAGGTATGTGTACACAAGAAAGAAATGTGTCACCACTTCAGTGATGTGCAGCTACAATGGCTGCCACACCTGCTGGTGCCTTGGGAAGGCCTGCTGGGTGAAACCACAGCATTCATTCCTGAAAGTACTGCACAGCAACTGGACTGATGTAGGGTGACCAGTCAGCTCTTGTGTGGAAAAATTTAAGTAATTTATAGGTAGGGAACTAAGAAGAAATTTGGCCCTAAATTAAACAAACATGAAAAATTTTCAACCTTGCTAATAACCAAAGAAACAATGGTGGCCCTGGCTGCTGTGGCTCAGTGGATTTAGTGTCGGCCTGTGAGTCAAAGGGTTGCCAGTTCGATCCCCAGTCAGGGCACATGCTTGGGTTGCAGGCCAGGTCCCCAGTGCGGGGGCGTGTGAGAGGCAACCACACACTGATGTTTCTCTTCCTTTCTCCCTCCCTTCCCCTCTCCCTAAATGTAAATAAATAAATAAATACACACATAAAGACATAAATAATTTTTTAAAGCACTAATGAAACAGCATTTTATAACTGTTATTAGCAACAAAAGAAAGTAAATAATTTAAAGATAAACGGGCTGGTGAAACTATTCACAGTTGTATATTTTTAATGCCAATATAAATCCTAGAACTCCTTTCAGGTTAATGTTAATAAGTATCAAAAGTTATTAAATTTGTACCCTGATTTAATAATTTTACTTCTTGAAATTTATTCTCAGACTAATTTAAGATAACTGTATTTGAAAGACAATTTGTATAACGATGTCTTCAGAACTAGGCATAATAAATTAGCACCTCAAATAAAAGGGTGGGTTGGGAATTGGGTAGAGCTTAAACATCCAATGATAATCATGATAATTATAATGTATGTATTCACTAGAATACATTCAATGCAGCCATAAAATTACTTTTATGGCTACAGTCCTTTTACTTGACAAACATTCCTGAGCATCTACTATTGCTCTTGACACGTAATCAAAACATGTGCCTTTCAATAGTGTAAACACAAGAAAATGTTATTTTTTTTTTAAGATTTTATTTAGTTATCTTTAGAGGGGGAAGGGAAGGAGAGGAGAGAAAGGAGAGAAATATCAATGTGTGGTTGCCTCTCATGGGTCCCCTGCTGGGAACTGGCCTGCAATCCAGGCATGTGCCCTGACTGGGAATCGAACCACGATTTTTTGGTTCGCAGGCCCGCGCTCAATCCACTGAGCTACACCAGCCACGGCAGAAAATGTTATTTTTTATGTTTTATGTAGAAAATGTTATGTCTCTTAGTATCATAACCATGTAAAAATTAATTATATTTATGAATAAGGTTTGATTAAAACACAAGAAATAAAAACTGACTTAATTTTGTTTTATGTTGAAATATGCAACAATGCCTTTTGTAAAAAGGTATGATTGATTAGAATACTGACATGTGTCAAGCTCCCATATTAATAAAACTGGCTATATTACCTTGTTACATAATTGTGGGCAGAAAACAAAAATTCTCCACATTATAGTTGAGTTCAAAATGCAGGGCATGATTTCACAAGGTAATCTTAAATTTCTTGTCTATTCTAAAATTCCATGATTTTGAGAGATATTTGACAAAATCTTAGAGATTTTACTTTTGCCACTATTGGGATAGGTGAACAGAGGTCTGACAGATTCTGTAGCAAAACAATATACAAATTCCTTACTAGTTTACACACACACACACACACACACACACACACACACACACAGAGTTTCGAGGTTCAGGATCCCATGTTTCTATTCCTGTGCCCCTAATTGTGTTCAACAATGAATAACAAATCTGTTCCCATGTGCAGATTCCATTGGGATGCAGCATTTGTCTCTCCTCCCCCGAGTCTTGGCTGGCCCAGGACTTGCTCCAATGGAATGGGAGCAGAACCAACGCTGTGCCCCTTCTGAGCCCAGCTCAGAAGGCCTGGCTGCTTCCACTGTCATTCTGGGATCCCTGAGTTGCTGGAAAGAGGGCCCAGAAAGCCTTGGATTTCCAGCACTTCTGACGTATGAGTTATGCTGTCATGGACTTCCAAACCCAGTTGCACTCTGGTGGAATGAGCTACATAGAACCCAGCAGACAATACATGGAGTAGAACCACCCAGCGGAGGCCAGCTGACCCAGACGATCATTAGTAAATCATTGTTATTTTTCAGCCACTAAAAATTCTGAGTGTGTAACACTATAATAGATAACTAATAACCAACTCTAATTCTTCTTCTGCTGTGTATGATCTGAAAAGTGAGTCTACCTATTTATTTATCTTAAACTTTGAATGGTTTGGTCTGCTAAACCTTTGCCCAAATAAACCGAATTTCTGTTAAGATCAGAAAGTTTTCTAAGTTAAATTTACAGATATGTAAGATTATTACTAGTAGTAAGATTTAACAAAATGCCAACAAACAGTATTTCATCATAAAATAGGGACATTACCCCCATAGTGATGGCTAGTGTGATTAATGAAGCCTGAGAACCTAAAAAAACATGTTTTTATTCCAGTATATTCCAGCAGGTTATTCTAGTTTCTCTATTATGACCCTGGAAATAAAATACGTACTTTGCACTTATTTATCATAATTTACCTGTGTGTTCAGCATTAAGCACTGCCCTTTTTTACATGGTCTTGCAACCTGGTAGGCCCTCACTTGAAATTTGGTTGGGTTAATGTCTGACTACACAAGTTATTATTGTATCTTTAAATGTTTTTGTTCTTAAACAAGGACTATACTTTTGGGTATGGTGACTATGATAACTTAGGTCCAATCTCTTTGAGAAATCATGAAAATCAATAGGAAAATAGAACATAACCTACAAAAACGCTTCAGGAAAGGATGGGAGAATCAATCTTTAACATGCTGTTCAGTGCCATGTCTTCTGAAGTAGAATACCTGAGTCGCAACCACATGTGTACAGGCATGAAGCTGCGCATGTGTATAGTCGGCTTGCTGCTTGGGGTCAGGAAAGCAGCTCCCATGGCACCAGGAGACTGTCCAACCGCATCCTGACCTGCAGAGATTGCACAAGCGCTTCCCAAAGCAGAATTTACTTGCTCTACACCTTCCAGAACACCTCTTCCACCAGGACATTCTTTCTGTTTTTAAGGAGGACAACAGACAGTTTTTGGTGAATTCTACAAGCCAAATTTTAGACTAAGCACACAAAAGCACAGGGAGTTACCATGAGCCTCACTTTCACAAAGTCTCTAAAACAATCTCCAGGAAACCCGGCGTATTGCTTCCAGAGAGACAAGCCCCCATGTTCCTGGTGCTCGGGGAAGCGAGAAGCTTTGGCAAACACCAGGAAGGAATGATGTTGGTCCCACAAAAGATAGAATTCTGGGGAAAATTATGGTAAGCATCATCCAGAGGATCTGACGTCACAAATGGGTAGAGGTCCATGTTTTATCAACGCAAAAGAAAACCTAACACTGTTTTTAGAGAAATGCACTTTCAAAGAATGAGCTAAAGCAGGGGTCCCCAGCCCAGGCCCAGGATGCTACTGGTCCATGGCCTGTTAGGAACATGCTGCACAGCAGGAGGTGAGCGGCTGCACAGCAGGAGGTGAGTGGCAGCCCAGTGAGCGAGGCTTTTCGCTTGTATTACCACCTGAGATCTGCCTCCTGTCCATCTGTCTTCCTACTCCGTGAAAAAATTGTCTTCCAGGAAACTGGTCCCTGGTGCCAAAAAGGTTGGGGACCACTAAGCTAAAGGACTCAAAGTAAAGGGTGGGGCTAGAGGTGGGCAGAAATCAAACTTCCTGGTAGACAGGAACAAACTGTAGACAAAGCAAACTTAGAACACAGCTGACCTTGACAGAATGTGGTCTAAACTGAAGAGACACGAAGAAGCCTAAGACCAGCCTTTGTTGCTCCCAGCTAGGCAGGGCTGAGGCTAGTCTGGAAACACTGACCCCAGGCTTAAATGTGGCTTTCACTTTCTTTCAAGGTAGGTTCAGAGGTCAGGACAGGTGTCCAGAAAAAGGGGCTTGTCAAGCTCGAGGTCTGTCTGCAAACTCAGTTCTGAACTTTCAATACTGTCCCTGACAGGGATGGAGAGAAGATACTAAAGATAATACAAAAGGCTACCTGCCCTTGTCTATGGTGCCTAAAGGAGTGTTGCTCAGTAGTCAGAAGTAGAATAAAGAAAGAAATGGATTTGGAACTTTAATTCACACTCCTGCTGGGAATTCTACCTTCAGAGGAAAAAGGTCTTCAGAAAGGAAAGAACAGCTTCTGTCTCAGTCCATGATGCTTGAGGAAGAAAAGTCATAGCAAGAAAGGTGACAGGTCAAAGGTCTGGGAACAAGGCAGGGAAATCTGTAATTGGTGAGCAGAAGAGCCATGACACCAGGTGTGCATGTGATGGTTGACACCCGCTGTGTGCATCCTCGTCAAGGGTATGGATCAGCTCTGTGAAGACTGCCTGTACCTGGATCATCAGCTGTGAAGAGACTGAATCTAGGAGGGATGGGCCTTCGCTGTGACTGAGCAGAAGGTGTGGCCAAAAGGCAAACACCAGTCATCAATGCTGAAACAGATGGGCAGCTGGAACAGGACTCTGGAAGAAAAGACTTGTCCTGCTGGGCTACAAGCCCAGCCTGGCTCCTGAAACAGTCAGCTGAATGGGGGAAGAATGGCTGTCCTTCCCTCTAGGTCAATGTTGCTCGGAAACTCTGCTGTGAAGACCCCAGCTCTGAAGCCACACAGAGCTGCCTCACCCTGACAAGCTCTATCCTGGACCCCAAGTTTCACACTTTGGGTTGCTGTTTTTTTTTTAAGATTTAATTAATTTATTTTTAGAGAGAGAGGAAGGGAAGGACAAAGAGAGGGAGAGAAACATCGATATGTGAGAGATACATCAATTGGTTGCCTCTTGCAAGCCCCCAACCAGGGACCCAGCCCAAAACCCAGGCAGTGCCCCAACTGGGAATTGAACTGGCAACTTTTTGGTTCACAGGCTGGCACTCAATCCACTGAGTCACACCAGCCAGGGCTTGCCTTTGCTTTTTAACTGAGGGACTGTTTTGGTTTTCTGTTTTCTGTAGCCCTTCCTGCTGCCTGTTTCACTCTGTTGGGGACAGTGGGCCCATCACATCAAGGGGAAGGGACACTGAATGCAGATCACACAGAGCTCTCTCCCCTGTGCTTATTTTAAAATGATATCAAGTCAAAACGGGAAGAACTAGAAAGCCACAGGTTCATCTAAGAAGACAGGAATCTGCTACTTTTACCCTATACACTTGTAAGAGATAATGTACTTGTTAAACAATGTAATTTATTAAAATGTATAATGTTTTACTTATGAAACATGGAAATGAAAACTGGCAGTTACTTACATTTTTATGTATTTTTCAGAAAAAGTGACACTATAAATTTGAAGCGGATACTTACTAGAGGTTAACTTTAATTCTCATCAGCAAAAGCTCAGAATCTTGGTTAACAGTTTGCATGTTTCAACAGTGCCTTAACATTTGATTGTTCTGTTTAAGACTTGGCTGTGAAGACCAGTCAGAATTTTCTTTTTAATTCCATGTTGCTCAGAGTGAAATCTCAGGACACACACTGCCAATTGTGATATAAATTTTCTTACATAAAAAAGAATCCTGTCTGCATGTTTTATTTTAATATATTTACTATTAAATAGAAAGGTGTATTTAAATTCTTTTTGTACCCAATTGCACAAGAATAGCTTTTACCAAGTTCAGATGACAAACTCACTTCTCTCTTGCTCCAATTTTTGCTAGGAAGGAGAAAGTTATCAATGTCATTTTTTAGGAGTGAGTAAGGCATGTGAAGACCCTCCACAGAACTCAGCAGGACCAGGAAGCTTTCCTGGGCAGGGGATGGGGTGCAGGCCAGTCCTTCAGAGGGGACAGAATGTGGGTGTGGGTGGGTGGGTGGGTGCATGAGGGAGATGGTGAGATGAAGAAAGACTGATCATACATTGAGAAGTAAGGGGCCCCAAATCAATGTAATTCCCTACTTGGGTGAAAGGCTGAACTTGCAAAGAGAACCAAGACCTTGTGGCTCCATTGCCAGCATTCTCCATGCTTGTCACCAGCAACTCTCAGTGCCCCAAGTACTCCCAACCTAACCATCTCACAAAACTTCATGATTTGAGAAAAATTATCATTATTAACAAGAACATATAATTAAATACGCAGTGAAGGAAACAACCCGAGATGTTAACAGTACCATCATCTCTGTGTGGTAGAATCTGGTGTGAATTTATATTCTTCACACTTTTCTCACATTTTCCAAATCTTCTGTAATGAGTCTGTATTATTTCTATATTCAGAAAATAAAATCTTAGCAAAAGTGCATCACACTTACACATAAACACCCTGCTCTGCTAATGCCTGAGTTCAAGGGCATCTTCTCTCACCCTGGCCTTTCTGTCCTTGATTGGAGCCCCCTCCCCTTGGACCCACTTACGGAATTGCCCTTTGTGGCCTCTGTGGGCCCCCTAGGTGTAACTCACCACGAGCCACATTGAATGACTAGCCACTCTGAAATTCACATGCAATCTGTCATCTGGCTTAACATCCTAGGACCTTAGCTCACACTTAGCTTCCTATGCTGCAATGTCAGTCCACTCCTAGCACCTGCATGACAAATGCCTACACTCCTGTAGAGTCAGTCCCAGCCTTCTTTTCACCAGGAAGCCCCTCCTGATGCTCCACCCCCAACAATGGATTTCTCTGACTTCTTGTACCTGGCACATGCCATTGTCAAGCTGATGTGACTGTGTTGTACTTACTGGTTTATATATTGTCTGTCCCAACTGGATGTGAAAACACAAAGAAATACATTTATTGTTGTATCAGGCCCTGGGGAGACAGGTGTGAACAAAACTGAGGAGCACATATTTCGACAGGACTAAGAATAAACAAAAAGTAAATACGTAGGATGTTAACATGGTGACAAGTGCCATGGAGAAAAATGTCAAATAAGGGTGTTGGGGTAACTGCGTTGTTATTTTGTAAAGCATGGTGAAAGGCTTTCTATTACAGGAACATATGAGCAGAGATCTGAAGGAAGTGAAGAGTGACCCCTGAAAGGTTCTGCAGGAAGTAGGCACAGAGACTGCAAAGGCCCTGAGCAGGTAGGTACAAGTGTGTTCAAGGACCAGCAAAGAGTTCATGTGGCTGAATAGAGCAGGCAGGCAGGGGTGGTGGAACCCCTCACCGTGACCAAAGGAGACAACATATTTCACATGAAAACTCAGCATAGGGGCATATAACTGAGCCACTGACTCAATATGAGTTACATGTCACACTCTTCTCCCCTACTCTACTTTGTGGTTTGGAAATGACACTCATCATCCTTTAAGTTGATTTCAAGATTTTAATGGGTGACAAACCAGTGTGCAAACTCATAACAGAGACCACGATTAGTCCTTTGGTTTTTACCAGGTGAGACAGGAAGGCACTAGATCTATTTTAAAAGGATCACTCTGGCCTTGGCTGCTGTGGCTCAGTGGATTGAGCGCTGGCCTGTGAACCAAGGATTGCTGGTTCAATTCCCAGTCAGGGCATATGCCTGGGTTACAGGCCGGGTTCCCAGTGGGGTACGTGCAAGAAGCAACCACACATTGATGTTTCTTTCCCCCTTCCCTTCTTTCTAAAAATAAAAAAACTTTTAAAAATATAAAAGGATCACTCTGACTGCTCTGTGGAGATACAGATGTCTTTCTTCTGCAGTACACATCCACATGTGGGTGCACTCCAGGGGTTCCTGCTGGGTTCTCAGGAGGGTCTTCTCAGCTTCCAGGGGACCTCCACCTCCCTTATTGGTTCCTCTGCTCCAGGTCAGAGCATCTGGGGTGGGAGGGTGGAATCTTCTCAGTGGGGCAAGGGGCAGCCTTCTGGTATTGTCGGTAGAATCAGTTGACACTGAAACAGAAATAGAGCCAGGAACTGTGCCCAGGGCCTCTAGTTCTGATAACTCTAAAATGTAAGTAAGCATGTTTTATCAAAATCAGGAGACAGCCTCAGAATGAGTAATCATTTCCCAGATTCATAAAGCCAGCAGTAAAGTAAGAATCCAAAATCCAAACAGTTAACAGAAGTCCAACATCATTAGTCAGAGAAGTGCGTTTTTTAAAACAAGGGACCATTTCACTCATTAAATTGAAAAATATTTAAAATGTTTGATGCCACTACATGTTGGCAAGGATATACAGAGGAAAGGAGTATAAAATGGTCTAAACAAACCGGGAATACTTTGACAATATCTGGTCACATTGAAGGTGCTTGATCTCTACAACCCTGAAATTCCACTTCCATGTTTACATTCAAGAGAAACCCCCACAATCAAAAGAGAACACACAGAAGAATCTGGCTGCACTTGTCTGTAAGGGGAACTGGATACAATCTACACATCCATCAATAGGATAATAAACAGGATAGTGGCAGTATAATGATACAATGCAATGCAATTCAGCAGTAAATTAGTTACAGCCTCACTTGTCAAATCTTAAAAATGTAACGTTGAATGAAAAAAGCAAGTTACAAAATCATAGTGTAGATTTTTTAAAAACTTGTAAAACAATATTATAACCCAGTTGTAGAATGCTTCTATAGTAAAATAATAAAATCTAAATGGAGATAAGAAAACTGACCTAGGCCAGGAACTGCCTTTGGGGTGGGTGGGAGACTGAACGAGCTCAGCTCCACAGGTACCATAGCATTTCTGTTGAAAATCATTGAAACAAATGTGAAAAAATGTTCCATTATTCTCCCTACTTTTATAAATGTTGAAGTGTGACACCATCATCAATGAGCACCAAACACATTTAATATTAACACCAAGGCCTGAGGTTCTGTTGGTCCCACCACTCATGCTCTTTTTTCACAATCCTGCCTCCTGTCCTGTAAGTTCTCTGAGCCAGAAATGAACCATATTCACATCTGTGTGCACTGTGCCAGGCAAATCTGGGCTGCCAAATCTGGCTCATGGGCAATGAACAAACAAGTGAGCACATACCTGAAAGCACAGCCTCTTCATACCTCAGTTTACCTAGCACACTGAAGCTCTCAGAAGGCAGAAACAGCACATTTCATGTCTGATTCAGTCCTCTGGAGACCTTGTTCCCTTTTACCTGCTTCTGTCTTTCACCTCCCCTCTACAACAACTATACATAAATCACTCTTACAATTGGTTTAAATCCTGTACTAGACAACTGGTCTTAAACAGTACTTACCTCCTGGCCCTGCAGTCATGCCCAGCAATGAAATAGTTAATTAAATGTATACCGGGCCCTGGCATACCACAAATAGCTGTGGGTGGATGTTTAAAGGAAACAGGCCGTCTGAGAGGATTATGGAATGGCCAGTGTGACAAGCAGCTGGTGCTGTACCAGACTTTTTACCTAAATCTTCTCCTATTAACCCCATAATGACCCAATGAAACAAGCATTAGCAGCCATGGTTCAAAGAGAGAAAAACTGAGACCAAAGCAGGTTAGCAATTCACCCAAAGTTCCAAAGACAACATGAATAGTGATTAGGAGAGGAGATTGACAGGTTTGTCTCTACTTGAACAAAAGTACAGAGACCCTGTTCAAGTCAGTGACCTCATGATCTCAGCTGTAACATCTCCTTCATTCTATACATGGGAGTCACTCTTCGGTAGGGAATGTTCCTGTATGTAAAAGCCCCCACTACAGCTCCCTCAGGCAGGCAATCCAGCCAGCTGCAGTGACAGGTGAAGCAGGGCTGCTCTGCAGGGTGACCAATACTGCTTATCAGACCTCATGGCATCACATCAGTCCCAATGTCACCTGAACAGCTATGCCTACCGATACGCTCATTTCTCAGACTACGAGCAATGTGCTTGAGAGAAATGTACTATTAAACTTATAAAAGCAAGGATCAGTGTTTACAAATTCCAAATCCATGGGATGAGTCCAGGTTTCTGCAGATGAAATTTATGCAGACAGAAAAGGCAACAGTGGGCTTGTCTGAAAGGCTTACAAAGAAGACTGAAATGATATGAAGTCCAGATCTTTGTTTCAAGGCCCAGACAGAGTTCTCATTTACTGAAGCCCCTTTAATGTTAATATGAATGTTCTTTTCATTTACTTCCTGAAATGTCCCTTTTCTTGTCCTCCCACTAAATTCATATAATCATTTAAAAAATGAAATAAGGCAGTGGAATTAAAATGCTAAATAATTTTTAAAAAAGGATATAAGAAAATGATTCTACAAAATGCGAGGTCTGTGACACTGGTCACCGCTCCGTGGGTGGGCAGGATCCAGAAGCCTTCCTCCTTACTTGTTCCTTCACAGGTGAGAGACCACAAGGACAATCAGGTAGGCTCTAGGCAATCAGGCTGAGTGATCTGTCACAAACATTGTGACATAGAGACCCACCAGACAGAGAGAGTAATAACACAGTCAAGATGAACAAACCCAAATGCTCCCCTCACAGAGCATGGTTCTGGCTTAGTGGAGCACTGGGGTGTAGATAAGCATGACTTTCACTAAAGAATTGCAGTGAAGGGAATATGTCTGAATGGAAAGAATGTGCATCATTGATGTTTACCTGAAAATCGCTCCTGGGAAGGTCTTATGATAACTTGTTCAGGTGGTGGAAATACTGAGATGGTGCGTGAAAGCAGCAGCCTCCCAGGCAGCATGACCTCAGTCAGTCAGCGCTCAGTGCTTTACTGAGTTCACTCAACTGAAAAAATCTTTCTGCAGTCAGCATTGTTGCCATCAGCTTTAAAGTCCAATTTGAGCAACAAAAATAAACATCATAGGGCCAAGGAAAGAAGGAATGTGATACTTAAAAAAAAAAGGTTGTTGAGTGGTTTAATTTTACAGATTCAACCAAATGAAACTCCTTTCTCAAAATTCACCAATAACACATAACGTCCATTTTCCCTGGGCAATCTAAACTATTCCAAGAAGTCTATTTTATGACAATTAAGTTAGCTTTGAAAAATGGTATATATTTTTTAGAATGTATTTGTCGGCTGGTTGTAAACTCCAGAGGGTCCATGACTCATCTCTTGTGCCATTACATACCTGAGGCCTCACACTGTGCCTGGCACATAGTAGGCACTTAATATGTGCTCAATCAATGACACTAAGAATTCCTATGATTCAAATTTATGTTGTTCCAGGTAAAACCGTACATCTCTCTTAGCCCACTAATATTCAGATGATAACTGAGAGCTTACAGTTGACCCTTGAACACACGGCAGTTAGGGGTGCTGACCCCGCCATGTAGTCAAAAGTCCACATACAACTTTTGACTCCCCAAAACTTAACTACTAATAGCTTCTGGTCGACTAGAAGCCTTACTGATAACACTGATTAACACATATTTTGTAAGTTATATGTATTATAGACTGTATTCTTACAATAAGGTAAGCCAGAGAAAGTTATTAAGAAAAGCATTAAGAGGGACTTCCGGCCAAGATGGAGGCGTAGGTAGACACAGTGTGCCTCCTCACACAACCAAAAGGACAAATTTAAAAATAAAAAACAACTGACAGAATATCCAACTGTATGGAAGTCTGACAACCAAGGTGTTAAAGAACAAACATTCATATAGACCAGTAGGAGAGAAGGAGATAGGCAGCTAAGCAGAGAGGACTCGTGGTAAGGTGGTGGATTGCAGACTGGGCAGTCCCACATTTGCCTGCAGATAAACCGGGAGGAAGAACTGGGGAGCGAGACAGACCATGCAATCCAGAGTTCCAGTGTGGGAAATAAATCCTCAAACCTCTGATTGAAAACACCTGTGGGGGTTGAGGCAGCAGTGGGAGAAACTCCCAGCCTCACAGGAGAGTTCGTTGGAGACCCACAGGGTCCTAAAATGTACACAAACCCACCCACCTGGGAATCAGCACGAGAAGGTTCCAATTTGATTGTGGGTAGTGGGGGAAGTGACTGAAAACAGGCAGAGTGGAGCAAGTGCCATTGTTCCCCCTCTATCCCTCCCTCATGTGGGTTGCCCTGCCCTGGTGAACACCTAAAGCTCCACCCATTACTACGTAACAGGCATGCCACACACAAAAAAATGGCCCAAATGAAAGAACAGATCAAAGCTCCAGAAAAAATACGAGTGACAAAGAGATAGCCAACCAATCAGATGCAGTTAATCAGGATGCACTGGTAATCAGGATGCTCACAGAATTGGATGAATACAGTCGCAAATTAGAGGAAAAAATGAAGGCTATGCTAAGTGAAATAAAGGAAAATGTACAAGAAACCAACAGTAGAGGGAAGGAAACCAGCACTCAAATCAATGGTGTGAACCAGAAGGAAGAAAGAAACATTCAACCAGAACAGAATGATGAAACAAGAATTCAGAAAAATGAGGAGAGGCTTAGGAACCTCCAGGACATCTTTAAACATTCCAACATCCAAATCATAGGGGTGCCAGAAGGAGAAGAAGAAGAGCAAGAAATTGAAAACTTATTTGAACAAATAATGAAGGAGAA
>JAPYXV010001416.1:0-14136 GCA_028533065.1 Trachops cirrhosus | reverse complement strand
GATTGTCCCAGACTGTGAAGATATTGGAGATAATGTGAGAAGTGCAGGTGTTTGAGTAGAGACACAGGAAGAGTCCAGAAATGAATTACCGAAGACACTTGAAACTTCCTCGAATTTGAAGACTTAGAACTCATGGTGGTCATCCAGGTTTCTGAGAACTGAGAAGGGGCTGTGAGTTGCCCAGGGGTTTTGGAACAATGCAAACACCATGTACTTGACAAGACTGAGATGCTGAAAAATCCTGCTGTTTAGAAAATTGCATATGCTGGAAATGGTGCAGGAGGTTGCAGACAGTGAGAGACGAAGAGAGTACAGGTGTTTGAGGTTACTGAACATACCTGTAAAGTCCAGGTGTTGAGATGATTGCAGACCCTGTGCTAGTCCAATTGTTTAAGGACACCGCAGACACTGTGAGAATTTAGGTGTATGAGACCATTATAGTTGGTGTAATTTTCCAGTTGTAGGGTGACTCCGCAGACTTTTGGATAGTTCAGATGCTTGGGACACTGCAGTCGTTTGGATTATTCAGGATTCCAGCAATCTGGATGATTTTAGGAAAGTTCAGACACTTCAGAAAATGAAATAATGATATTCCAGGTGACTTGGATCAATGCTGAGGCTGAAATACCCCAAGTGTCTGAGAACTCTGGACTTGTTATCAATAGTTCAGGTATTTGAGTACAATGTAAAACATGGGCTGTACAGGTGCTTCAGAACATGCAGGACCATGGAAGGCCAGCTGTGGTGAAACATTTCAAATCCTAATATATTCCAGGGAATTGATAATTTTGCAGGTGCTGAGATATTTCTTCTGGTTGAGAACACTGCAGATTTTGGAATATGAGATGAGTTTGAGAAGTTGCACATGGTGGGATCTTGCAGAAGTATGAGAGTGCTGAAGATGCCGGGATTGGCTAGGTGTTTGTTAGGAACTGTGCAGGTGTTTGAAAACTTTGAGTACACTGATATACCCCTGGTGCTCAGGAACAGCGTAGAACCAGAATGAGCCAGGTGATTGAGAATATTTCAGACTCAGGGATACTGCAGATGTGTCAAAGAAAAGATGACATGATGTTCCAGGTGACTGATGACACTGCAGATACTGTGGTAGTCACTAGTTTGAGATCACTAGAAATGCTGGCATAGGCCAGGTATTTTAGAATATTTTAGACACTGGGACAGTCCAGGTCTTGCAAAGCTGAGATGACGCTGCAATATGCCAGGAGTTTGAGACTTAGCAGATACTGAGACTTGTCCAAGATGTTGAGAACACTTCAGACCATGGTATGTTCATGGTGTGATGTATCCACGTGTTAGAGAACATCTGCAGACACTGGTATGTCCAGCTCCTTGAGAATATTGACAATTTGTAGACGCCTCTGTTGTCCAGGTGTCTGAGATCAGTTCAGGGGCTCATGTTGTATAGGTGAATAGGGACATTTCAGCAGCTTAGAGAACACATGTGTTTGAGAATTTTAGGAGGATCAGGTGTCTGTGTGTTCTAAAACAATCTGATGACTGTGTAATTCAGTGTTCAGAACACTGCAGACAATGGAAAGGTGTAGATCTTGGTAAGCAACATGACACTGAGATACTTCAGATTTGGAAACCTTGCAGATGCTGTGGCAGTCAGCATGTGGGCTGACACTGAAGATGTTGGGATAGTTCAGGTGTTTGAGAAAGGTGCAGATGGTCAATTGGTACGGGTGTTTGAAAACATTGCCAACACTACCCTTGGTTAGTTCAGATGTTTGGGGACACTAAAGATTTTGAAAGAGTCCAGGTGCAGGGAACACCGTTTATGTTCTAAATAGTCTATATGATTCAGATTACTGCTACCTCGCAATACTCTGGGAGTTCGAGAAACTACGGAACTGTAAATTGTTGAAAACAATTAGTTGGCAAACAGCTGGCTTGGAGATCATTTTAGAGGCAGGAATTTCAAGTGTTTGACAACCCTAAAGATGCTGACAAAATAAAAGTGTTTGTGATCAGTGAAGCACCTCTGAGATGCCAGCAGTATAGAGATATTGCAGATGTTCGGACTGCAAGTGTTGTAATATTGCAGAGCTGGCATAGTCTAGAACTTCATAAGCAAAAGAGATCAGTAAGAACCTGGCCTTCTAGAACTTTGCTGACAGTGGTATAATCTCAAGGCTTGACAACATTGCAAATGCTGGGTAGACCCGGTGTTTGAATTGTCACAGCCACAGGGTTATCCAGGTGTTTAATGAGCACTTTGGATGCTGGGTAATCCAGAGGTTTATAACTCTGATTGCAAAGTTTTAGTCCAGAAGTTTGAGAAGAAAAGGGCACTGGAAATCACCAGTAGATGGAAAACGTTACACACACTGTATCATTCCATGTGTTGGAGACCAATGCAGACGTTTACATAGACATTTCTGAGAAGGGAAAGGTGCTGGGCTAAGTCCAAGTGTTTGAGACACTTCATTACAGGGAGATTCCAGTCATTTGAGAACATTGCAGAATGCTGCAGTGTCCAGGAGTCTGAGCACTTTGCAGATGCTGAGTTAGCCCTGCTATTTCTAACATTATTATGGGTGGTGCACTTCAGTGCGTGAAACCCTGAAGTCCCTGAATGTTGGTGTTTGAGAATACAGCTTACACTGAAATACTACAGATGCGGGGACATTAAGGCATGTTGATATTCCAGGCTATTGTGAATATACTGACCCTGGGGACACCAGATTTTCTGAGCAGTGAAGAGACTTTCCAAAATCCAGGTGACTGGGAACATAACACATGCTGACCAAGTATAGCAGTTGAAAAATACTGCAGGCAATGTTGTAGAACAGGTCTTTCATGGCATGCACAGGGAAAGACAATTTAGGATTAAGAGGTATTTCAATGCTGGCATAGTCCAGACATGTGAGAACACTGCAGAGATTGGAATGTTCCAGGTATCTGACAACAGCTCATATGCTGGGATAGTACGGGTGTCTGAACATTTTGAAGTCACTGTGATCATCCGTGGGGTTTTAATAATGAGGATGCTGGAATTATCTGGGTGTTTGTGAACACTGAAGACTCTGTGAAAGTCCTTCTGTCAGATACTAACATCACTCTTTGAGTTACTGAACATGGCATATGCTGGCAGTGGCCCAGCAGCATGAGATCTGCAAATGATGGGATAGTCCAGGCATCGGGGAACCCTCAAAATGCTGGAGTACTGAAGATGCTTGAATACACCTGGATTGTCATAATATTAGAGTCACTTAGATGGCCCAAGTGCCATTGAAGATGCCAGCATTGTCCAGATGATTTAGTTCACTGAAGAAGAGGGAATAGGCCAGGTGATGGAGAACTCTGTAAATGTTGCCATTGTCAAGAGGTTTGGAAACAATGTTGATGCTGGCATATTCCACGTGTTAGACAACAAAAAAGAAACTGGCGTCATCCATGTGTATGAAAAGAGCAAGGGCGGTGGCCTAACCCTGATGTTAGAGAACTTTGAACATGCTAGGGATTCCCAGTGTTTGAGGACATTATAGACTCTGGGAAAATATTGGTGTGTGAGAACACTGCAGACCCTATTGGAGCCCAGAAGTTAGAGTACATATACATGATGTGACAGTTTATGGTCTTCAGTACATTGAAGAAGGTGGTACAACCCCCTTGTATAAGGACATTGTGGGTGCTGGAATAGTCCAGGTATCGGAAAAGACTGCAGGTGCTGGAAAGTCCATGAGGGTGGAATATTTCTGCTTCAGGGATAGTCCAGGTGTTTGAAACATTGAAGTCTCTGCAGTCATTCAGTGGTTGCAGACATTGAAGGTGTCGGTTAATCCAGGTATTTTGGAACACTGCTGACCATAGTGCAGTTCACATTCATCTTAATAAAAAGACACAGGGAAACTCCAAATGTCTGAAAACACTGCACACTCTATTATTCAGTATGTCTGATGATGTTTCAGTTGCTGGGATTATCCAGATTTTTGGGGAGCACAAAGAATGTGGGATAGTGTTGGGCATCAGACACTGAAGCACAGGTATAATGCTGTCCTTTGAGAATTTTGCACATGCAGAGAATGTCCAAGTGTTTGAGCACATTGAAAATGATCCCATTAATCCAGGTGTTTGAGGAGAAACTCCTGGATACATGAGGACTTGCAACACGGAAGAGACTGGCATTGTCCTGGCATTTGGTAACAAGACAGTGGCCCTGATCATCCAGCAGCTTTTGATGACTGAGGCACTTTCCTGCCATGTTCCTGGTGTTTGAGAATGCCAAAGATGATGAAATAGCCCATGTGTTGGAGAACTCTGCCAACTCTACAATAATATGTCTGAGAACAGTGCTGATGCTGGAATCCGGCAGGTGTTATAGAACACTGGAGAAGCTTGGATCTTTCATGTGGACTAGAAAACTGAGGACTGTGCAATAGTTCGAGTGTTTGGGCATATTGCATTCACAGGGAAAGTTACAAGTGTTGAAAATCCTGCAGATGCTGGTATAGTCCAGGTATTTGACAACAAAATTTTCCAGCATATTGCTCGTGTTTCAGAATGCTGTAAAGGCTGTGATACTACAGTTGTTTAGAGCTGGGAAGAAGCTCAAAGAGCCCTGGGGTTTGAAGTCATTGCCAGGGCAGGATATAGCCCACTGTTTGACCCCTACATAAGGTGGCAAAATTCTGGTCTTTCAGAATCCAGAAGATGATGAAAGAATGTGGGTTTTAATGGTTGCACACAACTCTATAGTGCAGATGTATGTGAACAAAGAGACATTGAGTCAGTAGTTAGAGTACAATGCAGAAGCTGGGACAGTTCATGTGTTTCAGAATATTGAAGAAGTGGAATAATCCCCGTGCTGGAAAACAATGAAGATGGTGACAAAGTCTAGCTGTTTGAGAATATTGTGGACAATACAATAGTGTAGGTACTGGAAAACTCTACTAACACTGGGGAAGCACAGGGGTTGAGAATGTCGCAGATGCTGGAGTCATTCAGATATTGAGAACAGTGCAGGTAATGGAATTACTCAAGCATTTGAGAACTGCAAATGATGGCATTGTTGACATATTTGAGAACCAAAACATTTTTGCCTACTCAAAGTGTTGGAGGCACAGATTAGGGTGGGAAAATTCTGGATTCTGCCTAGAACACTGAAGAGGCGAGCAATAGTCAGGGATTTTGGGAACATTGCTGGTGCTTGTTCAAGGAAAGATGTTTTTCAACCATACATATGCTGCTGTAGATAGTTCAGGTGTTTGAGAAGAGAGAAGAAATCGAATTCGAACTATTGCACAGTCCTCAGTTTTCTAGTCCACATGAAAGATCCAAGCTTCTCCAGTGTTCTATAACACCTGCCGGATTCCAGCATCAGCACTGTTCTCAGACATTGGAATCTTATGTGTTTTTGACCATACTTCAGTATTTTTAATACACACTATCAAGCAGCTGGAGGTGGAGAGCAATGCAGATACTGGGATATAACAGGTGTTTGATATCCCTGAATGGGTAGGCTACTCCAGCTTTAGGACACCATTACAGAATCAGGTAGATTCTGCAGAAGTCTGAGAACTTTACAGATGCTGGAAGAGTACAGGTGAGTGAGAGCACAGCAGATGCGGTAATAGTCCAGATTTTTTAGAACACTGGAGATGCTGAGGAGGTCCCTTTTTGGGAAAAATATGCAGTTGCTGAGAGTTGTACCTGTGTGTGAGAACAGTGAAGATCCTGGGGCAGTCCGAGTGTTTCAGAACACTGAAAAAGCTGGTATAGATCAAGTGTTTGAGAACACTGATAAGGCTGGGGTATTCCAGATGTTGAAGAATATTGCTAGGATTGCGATAATCCAGATGTGGGAGATCGAGTTGATGCAGTGACATGGTAGGAATGTAGGCTCTATTGCAGACTGTGGCATAATTCAGGTGTGTAGGAAGACAGAAGATGTTGTGAAAACACAGGTGTATTTGAAGGATACACAAAGTGGTACAGTTGATGTGTTCTAGAACTCAGAAGACACTGGACTATTGTGAGTGTTTTGGAATATGAAAGAGGGAGGATCAGCATAGGCACTGGAAACAAAGCAAAACTGGAATACTTCCAGGTTTTGTAAACACTATAGAAGCTGGGATAGTCCAGGTGTTTGTCATAACTGAATAGTTAAAGATGTCCAAGCATCTGTGATCTTCAATGATGCTAGCTGTGGTCCAGGTGCAAGGAGAAACAGCAGACACAGGCACATTTTCAGTGTTTGTAATCATTGCAGGTGCTGAGTGAGTCCTCATTTACAGCACTTGGCATATGTTGGGAAGAGTCCAGGTTTTGAGAACACTGTAGATGCTGTATAGTCCATGTGTTGGTAACAAGGGTGAGAACACTGCAGGCTCTGGCATAGTCATAATGTTTGAAACACAAATTTCTGAGTCAACTGGCTCAGAACTGTGAAAGATGCATGGAGGGTCCATGTGATTGAGAACACTGCAGAACCTGGGAGCATCTAAGCATCTGAGAACACTGGAGGTGTTGGAATATTGCAGGTGTTGCACACTTCACAGACTTTGAGAAGAATCAGTTGTTTGAATAGAGAAAGGTGCAGAGTTATTCCAGGTGATTGAGAACACTGCTAAGGCTGAAATACACCAGGTGTCTGAGAACACCGAAGATGCTAGATATATATTATGTGTCTATATTCGTATAAGATGCTGGGTTTCCCAAGGGTCTGACAACTTTAAGACTGTGGGAGTCCATGAATTTTGGAAGAGTCTGAGAACACAGCAGACACAGTGTAATCTATGTGTTTGACAACAATGAAGAGGTTGCAGGCGGCAAGTTGTTGGAGAACATTGTACATTCTGAGATAAAAGAGACACTGTCAGCACTGCTATGATTGGATGGTTGAGCCCTTGTACTTGCCAAGTCATGTTCGTGTTATGGAAACACTGCAGGTGCTCGGATACTCTACAGCTGAGAACACCACAGATGCTGATATAGCACAGGTTCTGGAGAAAATAGCACATGCTGAAATAGCCCTCGTGTTTTAAAGCTTTGTCAAGGCTGGGGCAGTCCAGGTGTTTGATATATTGCAGTTGCAGCAATTGTCCAGCTGTTTGTAAACAATGAAGATGCTTTATCATCCAGAAGTTTGAGAACACTGCTGATTGGCGTACAGTAGCTATGATTTGAGCGAAAGAGCATGAGGATTATCCAGTGGCTATAAAACACTGCAAATGCTGAACTATTTGATGTGGTGAGTAGGGGTGATTGCGTTTGTAGTGATTGACCAGACTTTGAACATGAAGACATTGGGAGAGTCTGAGAGTTTTGGATGCTGAAGTCCTGGCATAGTCATGTAGCTATAGAATGTTGCTGACACTGGATTGTTCAGTCACTCAGGCCATTGCAGGAGATGTGAATAACCATGGAGTTTGAGATAGATGCTGGGATAGTCTATGGTTTCAAACACTGAAGATGCTGAGATTCACCTGTGTTTGATAACATCACAGTGGTGGTGATGTCTTAGATGTTTCACTCTCAGTGAGGCCTGGATTTGTGCAGATGATTGGGACCCCTGAAGATGAAAGAATAGCCCGCGTGTTAGAGAACAGTGAAATGGTGGAATAGTCAAGATGTTTGAGAACATTGCTAGTGATGGTTAAGTCCATTTGGTAGAGTTCACTGCAGAGGCTAGAATCCTTCATGGCTTGAGAAGACTCAAGATTCTGTGATAATCCAGATGTCTGAGAACAGTGTGGATGCTTGAAGGGCAAGGCAGTTGAGAACCATGCATGTGCTGAGAAACCTGATATCAGAGCACAAGAAAAACTAGGATACTGCATCATTTTCAAAGCAGTGCAAATACTGGCAGAGTTTGAGTTTTAGAATCTAAACACGTGTGGAAGGATACAAGAGTTTGAAGACATTTCTGGTGCTACATAAAACCGTGGTGTTTTTGAAACATACAGACCTTGGCGAGGCTCAGGTGTTTGATAAAATGGAAAAGGCTGTACTATTGCATGTGTAGCAAAATATTGTGGATGCTCAAAGAGTAAAGATTATCGAGAACAAAAAGGTGCCTATCCGCCAGTTGCTTGGGAATAGGGAAGACACATGGGTATGCCTGGTGTACAAACACCCTGCACATGATGCTGACTATCCAAGTGTTTGAGATCATTGAAGATGTTATGACATAACAGTGTCAGAAAATGGTGAGGACACAAAAAACTATGGCTGTTGAGAACTTTACAGATGCTGGTGCACTATAGAAATTTGAGAACTTTCTAGAAGGTGGTATAGACCATGGGAGTGGTAATTCTGCAGATGTCATGATAGTCCAGGTCTTTGTAAACTAAGAAGAAACTAGGAATTTATTATGGTTCACAAAGTGTCCTTGAAAATCAGTTAATGACC
Organism: Trachops cirrhosus; assembly: GCA_028533065.1. NCBI lineage: Eukaryota > Metazoa > Chordata > Mammalia > Chiroptera > Phyllostomidae > Trachops > Trachops cirrhosus. The sequence goes on along the minus strand of JAPYXV010001416.1, from coordinate 5,760 downwards.
CCTCATATTTTTCCTTAATGCGTGTGTTGCATTTAGGTTTAGGGCGTGTAATAAGGCATTTCCCAAGGGCCAAGTACATTATTAGACAGAGGACTAATGGGCTCTGACTATCTTGAAGCTTCTCTTCCTCAAGGGGCCCCAAGGTAATTCTTAATGCTTGTGCTTGGAAAGACCAGTGGTGATACATTCAGTGAGTCCTGAGTAAGGGTAGGATGCCTGATACATTGTTGGCCTGACCCGGCTCTACAGCACATCTGCTTTGCTCACAAAGCCAAATACTGGTATGAGGATGGTCAAGTGATTTGACTGTGCACCCAGTGGCTATATGGCACTCCTGTCATACATATCTGTCAGTTGAGTCTTCCCTCCAGCATGCGTGGAACTTTCCCTCCCCATTCTGAACATCCAAGGGATCTACCCCAATCTTTGGCAATTTGTGCATTCGTCTTCAGAAGCCTCCTCAATAGAAATCCGTGCATATGAACTCTATATTTTGCACTTGTGACTATCAGGCTCTAGGGCCTGGTAGGTGTGAGTGGGGTCATAAGCCTTGTGCAGAGACTTGTGCTGTTCTTAATCTCCCTTGTGCTTCTTGGAAGTATGACCATATGTGTTTAACTATACATTGTGGGGCAATTGTAATGTTATGAAAAAGACTTTACGCCAAAGAGTATATAAAACCCAAGGGTTTGATAAGGAATTTTCGAAGTGATTGCTCTCATTGTGCTGTGTGTGTCCTGATTTCCTGGAGTCCACTCCCATTGGCTGATGCCTGGACCCAGGAGCTGGGACAAATATACACTAAGTACATCACACAGGGAACTATCCTCCATCGCTATGTGTTTCAGACCTTCAGGAGAGTAGACTGATGGTGACAATGTATTGATCAATATCGGTTTGCTGAGGCACAAGTGACGTGAGCCGTGTCCCCTTGTATGTGTTCTCTTCAATGGCTTTACTTATTGCTCTGACTTGAATATTGGTGGTACCTGAAGAAATGCAGGGGATGGAAAATGAGGTCTCCAGTGTTAACAAGCTGCACAGCAATGAAAATGAGAAGGGGAATGTGAACTGTCATATGTTCCCTTTTCAAACTGACATTTGCACTACATATGAAGTGACAACCACTAAAATGAATCCAATAATTGTAACAATATCAATGCTATTTTTCACTCATTAAGAAACCGAGCTTCTTCTGACATGGCTGTAGCTGTGGGGACACTGGCCCACATTCGCAGGAATCTGTCAGGGGCATGAGAGAAGGGGATGTGGCAATCCAACATCTCACATCGCTACCTGTCCCTGTGCTCCCAGGCTCTCTTCCCTTCTTTCCCTACCAATGTCAGGGACATCTTGCCTGGTGGCTTCCTCATGTCAGGAGCTTGGGATGACCACATAAGCCAGGGAAAAGAGCTGTCTGGGGCACTGCTTCTGGTTCCCTCAAACCAGCTCTGGTCACAGGATCCAGAGAGTGTCCTCCACTGTGTGTTATGTGACGAGAGACTTGGATCCCACACATAGAAGCCTCATTCATTCCTTGGAGAGTCCTTCTTCCACCTGAGGAAAATGGGTTCCTAAATGTTGACAGGTCTATGTTAGGGGAAGGTAAACACCTCTGCTCCATGAACAAGGTAATTTCAACATTGTAAACTGTGCAAGGAAGTCTGAAACACAAGAACCTGGTTGTCATTTAACTTTGGGACCCAACACAACTTTCACAGTACAGGTCAGCCACATAGTGTGAAGGCAGGCCTGTGCAAGGGCAGGAGTGGCAAGAGCAGGTCTTGGGGAACATCTTGGTGGCTGGTAGCCAAGCTAGGAATGTGTTTTGTGGAATGAGGTAGAGGGAACTTTTTTCTACACAACTTGAGTCACTCAGCGGGTTAGTAGGTTTTCAGGACCAGTAGTGGTGGAAGGGGTGGACGGGGCACCCTATTGTATTGCGGCTCTGACACCTCTGTCAGCAATATAGCAGAATTCTGCCCTTTTGCCATGTCCCACCCTGAAGGCTAAGTCCTATGAAAGTTTTGGGTTTTTGTCCTGGGGGCTGCCCAGGGAAGGAAAGAAACTCAAGAAACATAACATGTTTTACCAATAGAAGGGAAAAAAGGAGAAAGCAACACTGGATAACTATTATGAAAATCTATTTTGTTTCTATAGACACCCATGCCAAGCTTGGACCCAGGAGAGGAACACAGTGGTCATCCTTCCATCTCACTGCTTTTTGGTGTCCCGCATTTGTGATTCCATCACTGCAGAATCAGTGTGAGACAGGCTCAGTTGGCGGTCATTAGCTCAGGATATGATATGGATACACACTGATTGTGTTCGCATCTGCTCTGTAGTTAAGTCAGTCCTATTTCTTAGAAAATCTGGGTTTAGTGAGCTGTAGGCATCTTCAAGTACACAGAGGTAGATGTTTACCTCATGCCCATCTGCAGACTCGCTGGTCTCCGAACAAGTGAGCCCGTGGGTATCCTGTGCCCCTGGGCCATTGTGGACATTAACTCAGAATGTGTGGCCTGGATTGACCAAGGTTGTGCTTATCTACTGTGCTCATAGCATGTGTTTGTTCCCACAGGACTTCTATTAAAAATCTGGGATTTCAAATGCAACAACATAGAATCCCAAGGTGGCTTCTGGAGTATTAATATCCATGAAGCTCAGCTATAAGGAAAATTCACTATAGAAGCTGCTATGTGAAGGCTCACAATCACATTGTGTAGATGTAGTGTACACAGTTCGGGCAGAGAGTGTCCCCAAGCTCATTTCTCAGCTAAGTCTGGGGAAGGAGATTTTCCACAGGATTTACTTACTGCAACGTAAATGTGTCTTATGAACAATAGGAGGCTGCCAGGCACAGTGGCACAGTGTGGTTACCCCCACAGAGGGAAGTATTCAAACACATGCAGCCTGCTCAGGGCAGCCTAATCTATGTAGTGAAATCAGCAGCATCTGTTCAATGATGGAAATTGGACTCAGCCCTCTCTCCCATCCATGTCTTCCCTTTCCCAGCATTGTATTCCAGGAAGCCATGACCAGTGAAATCATTATAGCTGGTGACTTGTGGCCTCAGACTATTCATGCCAGTTTCTGTCTCAATTTTAAATGTAAAAGCAAAAGGCTGCTGTTACCTTTCCAATGGTCCCGAATAGAGATTTGAAAGAGAAGGGTTGAGAATCTTGCTTTGGGTCACACAATGGGAAGTTGCGTTTTTGAGACCTGGGCATGGTAAAGATTGAACCAGAGTGCACATGATGGGAATCCTGAGATGAGGAAACTGAAGGCTAGCAAGGAAAGAGGCTGATCCAGTGCCCAGGGCACATGAGCACACACATGCCCATTCAGACTTTCAACTCTGAGGCTCAGAGTTCTGTGCATAACAGGACAGGATACAGAATAAGCCAAGGGAAGGGTGGGGTATACTCAATAAGGTGTAAAAACTTCAATACCCAGGACTCTAGGAAATTCCCTTTCCTGGTGAGTCTGTCTCCATTTTCTATCCCTTGGTAATAAACTAACAGGATTCACTACATAAGTGGGGCCTTGTGGAGCTTCAGGAGCAGTGACTGAGCCTATGGGTTCTCTGTGGTCCTCCTGAAACTCTGTAACTTCAGTGCTGGAGTTTATGTGGTATCTGGGCTCCCAGTCAGCATTGCAACGGAATGTATTAGAACACGGGGTGGAGAAAGTCTGAAGTACATTGATGTCCACATTTCTGCTGCGATTAGGGCCTGTTTGTCTATCACATGTCTTTTCATGGGTGTGGAGATTTTGTTTAACAGGGGACTTGTCTATTGATGACACTCTTATGTAGACTAAGGGGCCACCTCACTTCATCTGAACTCTGCTCTGACCTGGCTTATCACGTGTGTGGGAAACATTTGTATTGTGACATGTGAGAGGCTACTGAATGCTAATCACTTAACAACCTCCATGAAAAATTGGGCTACCTTACCTGGGTGTCTTTTCTGGTGTCTCATGATTTATGACTTCTGTGCAAAGGGTTCCCCATAGTCCCCACAAGTGTAGCGTGTCTGACCAGTGTGTGTCTTGTGAAGTAAGGTGAGACCTGACTTCAATGAGAAGCACTCCCTACATTGCACACACACACAGGGTTGCACCCCTGCATCGGTCCTCTTTTGTGTGTTGAGATTGGCCTTCACTGTAAATTGTTGTCCACACTCTGGGAAAACAGGAATTCTTCCTTGATTGTGTCCTCTTGTGTCTTACTGGAGCTGATTTCTCTGTGTAGCCCATCCCATAGTATTTGCAACAATAGGTTTCTTCCCTTGAATGAGTCCATTGGAGGGTGATGACATCTGACATCCCTGTAAACCCCGTCCATGCTCCCTTCAAGCATAGGACTAGTCTCTTGAGTGTGTATTCTGGAGTCTCTTCAACTTTGACCCATCATTGAAGTCTTGCCCATGTCCTCCATTCCAGATTTTTACACTTAGAGGCACTCCTCCCCACAAAAAGCATATGCTTGAATCCTCTTGATGCACTTTCTGCAGTGTGTTAATCTTTCCCTCCACAATTCTCCCACCGCCACTAGAGCTCCCCTTGATTTCTGTGGGTGTTGTTGACAAGGCCCCGGAATGTCCCCTCTGTCAGTTCCTTTGAAGTAAGTATAGGGTCCCTTTTTCCACCTCTTGACCTCCGTCTTTGTCCTTCCAGTTCTGTTTATCTGCACCTTGCTGCTGATGGCTCTTATACTCTGAGCAGGGTTCCACTTTTTGTAGGTGTTTACTTGCAGATGTTCCCCAGGCAATCTGAGAGGGGTGACTGCGCTTCACATGTTGGCAGAGCAATTTCTTTCTGGAGGAGGCTCAAGGACAGGATAACCAGGGGTGCATCTCGGGTGTTTGTTGTACTGAAAGAGAAATTTTTGGTCTGTGCACCTGCTGACAAACCTGCAAGAACCACATTCTTTGGATCCTGAATGGAGGAACAGCCCTAGGAATCATTCTCACTATGGTGACAATGCAGGCCATGTGTCCTTCACAGTCTACTTTCCTTTTCATTCCCATGCACTGCATCATCTTCAGGGGTGTACAAAGACCACATTAATTGTTTTTCTGAGAACTTCCCAGGCTAGTGACTTTTTAGGACCACTAGAGTCCACTTTACAAACTCTATGGATGGAACTGCAGTGACTTTGGCGGTGCATATGTATTTTCTAGGTAGTGTTAAAGAGAGTAACTAGAGGTTCCAAGAGAAAGGGGCCTGTGGTTTCTTTCATTTCCAAAATCATAAAATAAAATTATGCATTCCAGCAAAACCCTCACCAAGTGTCCACACCGGATTTCATTCCCTGTGAAGTGAATGATTCCTTGTGAGGCCATTGCAAACGCTATTTATAACGGTCTCTAAGCATTTCTCCAAACATGATTCTCACCCTGCTGACTATCAAACTCCTCTAACCAAACATCCCTACTCTCCCTTTTCGGGACAGGCTAATCTCTGAGGGGGTCCACCACTGATATTTACTTTCCAAATAGTAGCAACATTCCAGCTTAAACAGAGACACCCCACCCTACCCCTGAAGGCTCCACACTTGTCTCTTCTGAGAAAAGCTTCCAGTGTCTCAAGTTAGAGCTTAGGCAGTGCCGGAGTCCAGCTCCTGCAGGTCCAGGGAATCCCTATGGAAGGAACGGCGTCGGCGAATAACGACAGGGGGCTTGGTGCTTTTAAGCTCACCAGCCGGGCATTTCTCTCTTTCTTGCCTTGCTGGGGTGAGTGCTTTATTTTATACTC
>JAPYXV010001415.1:0-14136 GCA_028533065.1 Trachops cirrhosus | reverse complement strand
GATAACCCATGCTTTGAACTGTGCATCTGATAGGTTGGCTATCTCTTGGTCGCTTAAAGGATGGGTTCTGGAGCTTTCAATTCTTCTTCTGTTTGAGCCATCTTTTTGCTATTTTTTGTTTTGTTTTTTGGTGTTGTCGAGCTCCTGTAGTGAGAGGCAGGGCCTTAGGAGTTCACCAGGGTGGGGCACCCCAGTTGCTGGGTTGTGACGCTGTATGTGGGGGCGGGGTCTGAGAAGGAACAATGGCGCTTGCTCTGCTCTCTGTAGGACCCCAGACCCTTCTGCCACTCTCCGCAAGCCAACCGGGCCCCTCTGGCACCAATTCCGGTGTGGGTGGGCCTGTGCACCCCGTGGGACCTTCCTTCTCAGTGACCCAAAGCTCTATCTCCCGGCGCTGGGACCCTGAGTTGCGCGCAGTGCCTTGCTTCACAATGGCCGCCTCGCTGGGTCTGCCAGTCGCCACCCCCTGGCCGGGGCCCACCAGCCACTGCTGCTTGTGCGCCCAGGGTCTGCCTGCTACGGGCCTGCGCGCCGCCCTGGGTGCTGAGCTCTCCGCTCCGTGTCCCTCGCCTGGCTACCCGACTCTGCCCCTCCTACCGGTCTGGATGAAAGTGTCTATTTTTAAATCCTTGGGTGTCCGACTTCCATACACTTCAATTTTCTGTCAGTTCTGGTTGTTATTTTGTTTCTACATTGTTGTTGTCCCTATCTTGGTTGTGCGAGGAGGCACAGTGCGTCCACCTATGCCTCCATCTTGGCTGGAAGTCTCACAAGGGTTTTCCTTGACCACCTTATCTAAAATACTGCCCCCTCCACCTACTCTTTACAATAGCCCCATTTTGATCTCCTTTACAGAACTCACCACAACAAGCAGTGTATTGATTTTTAACTTAACACTTACCATGTATCTTATTCACTGGAATCCAGGTCCCCAGCAGTAGAAACCCTGGCTGTCTTGTGCTCCATCCAATTCCTAGGGCCTGGTTCAGTGTTTCACACAGAATAGGCTGTATGTAAATACTAGTTCATGAGGAAATGGATGAATGAGTAATGGCTTTCTTTCTCTTGACTCTCTTTCATCACTGAACCCTTACCCCCATCCAAGAGCATTCTCCTGGAAATTCAATACTGCACCAGGTCCTGAATTGAATGATTGAGGCAGAAACGGGTTCCCTTCTAGACTGCAGGTGTAGGGTTAACATCACAACATGTAAAGTTCAAAACTTTTTGCCTTTGCTGCCAACTTAGAAAAACCCCAGTGCCGATGGGAATGCCTCCTGGGTTTTGTTTTGTTTTTTACATTTTAAATTTAAGTCAAAGTCACCCCCTCTTTATGCTCTGTGTATTCCTCTCCCTTTCATGATGGCTCTGAGCCAAGAATGACTACTGCCTTGGTTTTATTTCCTACATGTTAGGTAGAAGTGCTTTCGATGAGAGATAAAGAAGACCGAAGGAGCTTGTGCCTTACCTGCCTACCAAGTAAGGTTGTGACAGAGGTTGGAACTTTCTGATTTCAGCTCAGCCAAAAAGGATGGCAAAAATAGAATATGAGTAGGTAAGACAGGATATTGAATAATAATATAATAATGTGCTCCCCTAACAAGACTTAAGAGCAGGTCTCTGCTGGTTTCATTTATACTTCCAAAGTTTTTCAAATTAATTTATTTTCAAAATAATCCTAATGAATTGAAATGACTGAGCTATCTGTTTGGAAAATATATAATTAAATACAATATTTAATCTAACTGTTAGCTGATATTCTCATTTCTCCATTTATGTTGATTTTAATCCATTTACTATATGTGTGGGCAGTGTAACTTATGGTGGTTCAATATTTACTGGATATACATTATACACTGGGTAATAAGAATATCAGCCATAAGGGATCCAAAGATGAATTAGACCTACACTACCTGTCTTGAAGGAAGTTCAGAGGTCAGGCAAACATGTAAATAATTAATTAAAACAGTGTGATGCCTGCAATGGTAGGAGTGTGCACAAGAGAGGGAGCAGGGACTGTGTATTGCACACGAGATAAATATAAATAATCTGTGGCCAGAGATCAGACTGTGGCAGTGTTAACCTAAAAATGATGGACTTTTCAAAGTGAGAGGCAATAAGCATTTCTTTGAGATCAAAAAGAATAAACTATTTGGGAAGCATCGATTGAGGCAGAAGCCCAAAGAGTGTTCTGATTAGGAGACAGAGGCAATGGTCGTCTGCAAGAAAGGGAAGGGGAACAATCCCATCAGTATAAGGAAGACATTTCTATTGGTGCAGGTAACGTAGTGATGCTAATTTTAAACAATGTCTTCAATTTTCAGTCCAGTAGTGATAATAACTGCATTCTTCTTATTTTTTCAAACAGTTCTTTGAGACACAACACTGCTTTAGGCCTAGTCCTCTGCAGGTTAGTTTCCCCTATTTTAACATTTCAAAGGCATTAGATGTGCAAAGCAGTTTCTCTGGGATGGCAGCTCTGGCTCCATTTGAAAGTGGTTTCATTTATATTATATTTTGCAGCAGTTTGTAAACATGGCCCCTGGATCCTTTGAGAATTCTCCTATTGAAAGAATTCTCCTGCATTGAACCTGGGCTCTGTGACTGCTTGACTGATATGAAAAACCATGGAAGTGACACTGTGCCAGTTCTCAAGCCTTAAGGAACTGGCAGCTTCTACTTCTTGTCCCTTAGGTTGCTTGCTTTTGGAAGCTAACTATATACATAAAGGAAGGCTGAAGTAGCCCACCTGGAGAGAATAAATGTATTTTATGATGAGAGAGAGAGAGAAAGAGAGAGAGAGAGAGAGAGAGAGAGAGAGAGAGAGAGATGCTGGCCAGTCCTCTGCTGCTTTGGTCAAGACTTTTGCAGCTTTATCTACAGCCTAACTGAGCTCCACCAGGAAGTTCTGCTGCTCTCACTGGGGTCTCATGATGGAGTTGAGTCAGTAAGTAGCTAGGGTAGAAGTCATCTAAATTCTTCTCTGGGACAATGGGGTGTCTGACCTCTCTCCTCCTCCACGTAGTCTCAGAGCCTTTCCATAGGGCTGCTATCATTGCCAGGGTGAGAGAAAGATGGTTATGTAAGTGTTGAGAGAACTAAAAACTAGATTCAACTGCTAATACTAGAGTAAACTGCTGCTATGTGAGTGACAAGATGAGGCTGGGATGATACTACAGGAACAGGAAGCAAACAGGGAGGAACCAGCAGCTACTTCCACCTCCAAAGCACAGTACCTTCCTCTGGCACCCACTATTGGCAGAGTCTATCAGTAAAAATGTTGGCAAAGCAAAAATCTGGTTTGCAGAGTCCTAGCCCTAATACCATAAAATAATGTATAGTGGGCTTGAGTAGAGTGGGCTGGGAGATAATAGCTTAATAATGGTACATTTAACAAGACTTTGAAAATAAAGTTGACATCAGAATCCCTCCCCTCCAAATCAACTATTAAAAGACACTCATTTGGGAAAATGTTTTGAATTTAACCACTTGTTTTTTATATTAAGCTATTGCCTTGGTACTGAAAAGGAAAAAAGTGCTACATTATTATTGGAAAGCCTACATTCAAGTACTGCAAATCTGTCTTCAAGTTCATTTAACAAAGTGACATTTAAATTACTAAGAAGAATGGAATAAACTCTATGTTATTTGTACTCTCCTAATACACTGGGATGAAATTGTTCTGGGATCAGCAACTGATTAAGCTGATTATATACCTCATATATGTAGGATGTGGTTTTCAACTGGTCACAATCAAAATGCAATTTACTTCTGTTAGTATAATAATGAAGATGCTATAAAAGGCATCTCTTGGTGTTTTCCATTTACATTTCTTCTACTACCAGCACAGTTTTTTTTTTACAGTCTCACTCTATCTTCTCTCTGCCTTCAACTCCACATTATCACGTGGGATTTGGGGGACTTTTCTGGACTGACACAGTAAGGAAACCCTGATACATGATGGGAAGGGAGGGGCCCAGCTTCTGGGCTGCTGGGAAACCCAACAACACATGCTAGCCTGGAAAGTGATAGTCAAAGGTGGATGGTTCCTGAAGAGGTATTGAGGGAAAAAGTGTCAACCAGCAGAGCAGCTCAAACAGTGCCAAATGGAAATGAAAATACCAACCAAAGAAAAGGCAATCTCTGTGTGCACCTATTCTAAAAACAACAAAGGGGCACCAGGGCAGTAGTCCCTATGGGCAGTGGTTCATCAAAAAGGAAGAAAACTATATTCACTCCCATTCAGATGACTGGTCTAATGCCTTTTGTCCTCCTCTGATCACCACAGTGTTTATCATACCTCCTCAGATCCTCAGCAGAGTTAGAAGCTGTGGGACAACTCTTCTGATTTGCTTCTAGTCAGTAATGCAGACCATATGCATACTTCCAACCCTTTTCTCTGTCTCCATTGCCACCACTCAGTCCATTGTTTCCTCGTTCTTACATATTGCATCATCCACCCTGGCTGGTATGGCTCAGTAGTTGAGTGCTGGCCTGCGAATCAAGAAGTCACATATTGCATCATCCTTTCAATTATTCTCCATAAAGCAGCCAGAGTGAGCTTTCAGAAACTCAAATTGGATCATGTCCCTCCCTTCATCCAGAATCAGATGTACTTTGCTCTGCTGACCAAAATCTGATTGTAGCATCCCCAGTGGAATGCAGTCCCATGCCACAGTGCCATGATTATGCCCCTCCATGAGAAACCTGCTGCTGTAATTGCTGTGGCCTGGATCCTAAATGCAGCAAGGACAATGACAGAAGTCATCAGACTTAAAACAAAGAAACAATATGCCATTCTTTCTAAAGTACTATAAAATAGAGCCCTTGTTGGTATGGCTTAGGGGATTGAGAGTCAAGCTGTGAACCAAAGGGTTGCTGGTTCAATTCCCAGTCAGAGCACATGCCTGGGATGCAGGCCAGGTCCTCAGTAGGGGGCACACAAAAGGCAACCACACATTGATGTTCCTCTCCCACTCTTTCTCCTTCCCTTCCTCTCTCTCTAAAAATAAGTAAACAAAATCTTTTTAAAGAAAATAAAGTATTGTAAAATGGAAATGTTTGGTGGAGCATCAAAAAAGCCTGGGAGTTTTCACTGTGACCACTATAAGTAATTTGGTGGGGATTTTTTTACGTTCAAAGAAGACAAAGATACTTAGAATTTCCATAAGCACCTTTCTTTCAAAGCTTTTCACGCTCTGTATGTTGTGTTAAGCTCTGTGTAGGAAGCATGAGCAGAGAGAAAGCCAGTGGTTCTTCCCAGGTCACCTGATTATCAGCTGAGTTGGAGGCAGGACCATGGCTTCCCACCTTTAAGCAAACACCTTGGCTACTCTTCACTGCACCTGCCTTCCCCAATTCCATAGCATTCAGTGATCCCAGGAGGATCCCAACTGGCATATAGAAACTGGTTAGTTCCATGTTCTGCAACTTAAGATAATTTTTAAAAGACTTTTTTTTATGAGCAGTCTTCTTGATTAAAGGGGTACTTCAGAAGAAATCAACTGTTTTTCTTTCAAATTGAAATAATAGGTACTTCTCAGACAATATAAACCTAAGTAATACCCACATCTTGGCTTAAGCATGGGAGAGTGAAGCATTTAGAACATACTAAATATTTAGAACATTCTAAGAATTTTAGAATGGGAAAGGGGCCTTTACAGCTACAAACTCACAAAACTCAATTATCATGACAGAACATGTCTGATCAAAGAAAAGAAATAAGCAGTAAATTTCATCAACATCAGTTTATTTCTGACTAGTCTGTAAATTAGAAAAAAGGAGAGTAAGTAAAAAAAGTGAGAGAGAGAGAGAAGAGAGAGAATAAGAAAGAATAAAAGATGTTAAAAAGCCTACTGGTGGCAAATATAAAACATGTCTATATTATTCAGAAACCACCAGTTTAATTTAGCCAATTTACTCAATTTAAAAAGGTCACTTGAAAATACTTTTGTCAGTAAGCTTCTTATATTGATGATTTAATTTTCTACCTTCTAAAATATGTCCAGTCCTGGCTGGTGTAGCTCAGTGGATTGAGTGCCAGCCTGTGAAGCAAAGGGTCGCCAGTTCAATTTCAAGTCAGGGCACATACTTGGGTTGTGATCCAGGTCCCCAGTAGGGGGCAGGTGAGAAGCAACCACGCATTGATCTTTCTCTCCCTCTATCCCTTCCTCTCTCTCTAAAAATAAATAAATTTATTTTATTTTTAAATTGTATTTATTTATTTTATTTTATTATTGTTCAAGTACAGTTGTCTGCATTTTCCCCCCACCACTCTCCCCCACCCCGCCATCCCCACCTCCCTCCTCTGATTCCAGCACCCCCTTGGTTTTGTCCATGTGTCCTTTATAGTTGTTCCTGAAAATCCTCCTCCTCTATCCCCCCATTATTCCCTTCCACCTCCCCTCTGGTTTCTGTCAGATTGTTCTTAATTTCAATGTCTCTGGTAATATTTTGCTCGTTTGTTTGTTTTGTTTATTAGGTTCCACTTAAGGGTAAGATCACATGGTATTTGTCTTTCACTGCCTGGCTTATTTCACTTAGCATAAAGCTCTCCACCTCTATCCATGCTGTCAAAAAGGGTAGGAGCTCCTTCTTTCTTTCTGCTGCATAATATTCTATCATGTGAATGTACCATAGTTTTTTGATCCATTCATTTACAGATGGGCACCTAAGTTGCTTCCAGTGCTTGGCTATTATAAATTGTGCTGCTGTGAACATTGGGGTGCACAGATTCTTATGGATTGGTGTTCAGGGTTCTTAGGATTAATCCCAGCAGTGGAATTGCTGGGTCAAAAGGCAGTTCCATTTTTACTTTCTTGAGGAAATTCCATACTGTTTTCCACAGTGGCTGCACCAGTCTGCATTCCCACTAACAGTGCACTAGGGTTCCCTTTTCTCCATATCCTCTCCAATACTTCTTTGTTGATTTTGTTATGATGGCCATTCTCACTGAGGTGAAGTGATAACTCATTGTGGTTTTAACTTGCATCTCTCTGATAGCTAGTGATGCTGGGCATCTTTTCATATATCTGTGGGCCCCCTGTATGTCCTCCTTGGAGAAGTGTCTGTTTGTGTATGGTGTAAGTTGGTGATTGAGTTTCATTTTTTGCATGTAGCTGTCCAGGTCTCCCAACACCATTTGTTGAAGAGGCTATTTTTACTCCATTTTATGCAATGGCCCATTTGTCATATACTACTAATGTCATATACTACTATTTTGTCATAAAATACTAATTGACCATAGAGACTTGGGTTTATTTCTGGGCTCTCTATTCTGTTCCATTGGTCTATATGTCTGTTCTTATACCAGTACCAGGCTGTTTTGATTACAGTTGCCTTGTAATAGTTTGATATATGGTATTGTGATCCTGCTTTGTCCTTCATTCTCAAAATTGCTACAGCTATTTGGAGTCGTTTATGGTTCCATGTAAATTTTTGAAATACTTGTTCTATGTCTGTGAAATATGTCATTGGTACTTTAATTGCATTGAATCTATAAATTGCTTTGGGTAGTATGGCCATTGTGATGATGTTAATTCTTCTAATTCATGAATGTGGTACATGCTTCCATTTATTTGTGTCTTCCTTGATTTCTTTCTTGTTGTATAGTTTTCTGAATACAGGTCTTTTACCTCCTTGGTAAGGTTTATTCCTAGGTATTTTATTTTTCTTGTTGCTATATCAAATGGGATTTTTTTTCCTGATTTCTGTTTCTGATATTTCATTGTTAGTGAAAAAAATGCCTTTGATTTCTGAATACTGACTTTGTACCCTGCTGTTTTGTCAAATTCACTCATTAGTTCAAGGACTTTTTTCCTGGAGTCTATAGGATTTTCTATGTACACTATCATGTATGTCATCAGCAAACAATGACAGTTTTGTTTCCTCCCTGCCAATTTAGATGCCTTTTTTCTTTTTCTTGTCTAATTGCTGTGGCTAGAACTTCCAATACTATGTTGAATAGCAGTGATGATAGCTGATATCTTTGTCTTGTTCTTCATCTTAGTGGGAAAGCTTTTAGTTTTCACCCATTGAGTATGATGTTGGCTGTAGGGCTCTCATATATGGCCTTTATTATGTTGAGGTATGCTACCTCTATTCCCACTTTGCTGAGTGTTTTTATCATAAATGGGTGCAGTGCCTTTTCAAATGCTTTTTCTGCATCTATGGATATAATCAAGTAAATTTTGCCTTTCCTTTTGTTTATGTGATGTATTACATTTATTGATTTGCAAATATTGTACCATCCTTGCATCACTGGAATGAATCCCACTTGATCATGGTGTATCATCTTTTTAATGTATTGCTAGATGTGTTTTGCCAATATTTTGTTGAGGATTTTAGCATCTATGTTCAGCGATATTGCCCTGTAGTTTTTGTACTTCGTTGAGTCTTTATTTGGTATTGGGATTAGGATAATGCTGGCTTCATAAAAATAGTTTGGGAGTCTTTTGTGTTCTTGGATTTTTTTGGAATAGTCTGTAAAGGATAGAAGTTGGCTCTTCCTTAAATGCTTTATAAAATTCTCCTGTGAAACCATCTGGTATAGTACTTTTATGTGCTGGGAGTTTTTTTATTACAGCTTCAATTTTGTCAGCTGTTATTGGTCTGTTCAGGCTTTCTGCTTTTTCTTCATTGAGTTTTGGAAGATTATATTTTTCTAGAAATTTGTCCATTTCACCTAGGTTTTCAAATTTCTTGGCATATAGTTCTTCATAATAATTTTTTACAATCTTTTGTATTTCTGTGGTATTAGTTGTGATGTCTCCTCTTTCATTTCTGATTGTGTTTATTTGGGTCCTCTCTCTTTTTTTCTTGGTCAGTCTACTTAGAACCTTGTTGATTTTGTTTATCGTTTCAAAGAGCCAGCTCCTAGATTCATTGATCCTTAAAATTCTACTTTTAGTCTCTATGTTGTTTTATTCTGCTCTGATCTTGGTTATTTCCTTCCTTCTACTTCCTCTGGGCTCTCTTTGTTGTTGTTCCTTGGGTTCTTGCAGGTGTAGGGTTAGGTTGTTTATTTGAAATGTTTCTATGTTTTTTTAGGTAGGCCTGTATCACTATGAACTTCCCTCTCAGGACTGCCTTCACTGTGTCCCATAAGTTTTGGGTTGTTGTGAGTTCATTTTCATTTGTTTCTAGAAATTTTTTATTTCCTCCTTGATCTCTTTCTTGACCCATTCATTGTTTAATAGCATGCTATTCAATCTCCATGAGTTTGCATGTTTTTGAGTTTTGTCCATGAGGTTGGTTTCTAGTTTTAGTCCCTTGTGGTTGGAGAAAATTCCAGATATGATTTCAAATTTTCTTGAATGTGTTGAGGCTTGTTTTGTGCCCTATCATGTGGTCTATCTCTGAAAATGTTCCATGTGCATTTGAAAAGAATGTGTATTTTGCTTCTTTGGGATGAAAGGTGTGTATATACATAATCAGTTAAGTCCATTTGATCTAAGGCATTGTTCAATGCTGCAATATCCTTTTTGATATTTTGTTTGGAAGACCTATCAATTTTTGACACTGTGATGTTGAAATCCCCTATTATAATTTTGTTGCTATCAATATCTTTCTTGAAGTCCTCCAAGATTTTCTTTATGTATTTGGGTACTCCTATGTTGGGTGTATATATATTTATGATGTTTATGTCTTCTTGATGGATTCTTCCTTTGAGTATTATGAAGCGACCTTCTGGGTCTCTTTTTATGGCCCTTTTCTTGAAGTCTATTTTGTCTGATAGGAGTATTGCTACCCTGGATTTTTTAAACTATCCAGTTACTTGGAATATTTTTTCCCATTCCTTGACTTTCAGTCTGTATAAGCCTTTGGTTGTGAAGTGGGTCTCTTGTAGGCAGCATATGTGTGGGTCATTTCTTATCCATTTGGCTACTTTATATTTTTTTGATTGTGGCATTTATTACATTTATGTTTAAGATTATTATTGTTAGGTACTTATTCATTGTCATTTTACCCCCTTTGTACCTGTGTTCCTTTCTCTCTCACTCTTTTTTCCTTTTCTTAAAGTAGTCCCTTTAGCGTCTCTTGCAGTGCTGGTTTGGAGGAGTGTATTCTTAGAGGCTTCTTTTATGTGAGAAGCTCTTTACTTCACCATCCATTTTAATTGAGAGCCTTTTTGGATAGAATAGCCTTGGTTGCAGGCCTTTGCTTTTCATTACTTAGAATATTCCTTGCCAATCCCTCCTGGCTTGGAGCATTTCCATTGAGAAGTCAGCTGCTAGTCTTATCTCAGCTCCCTTGTATGTTACTTCCTGTTTTTCCCTTGCTGTCTTTAAGATTCTTTCTCTGTGTTGGAATTTTGCCATTTTAATTATGATATGTCTTGAAGTGGGCCTCTTTGGGTTCCTCTTGTTTGGGATTCTATTTTTCCTGGATTTGTGTGACTTTTTCTCTCATCAAATTAAAGAAGTTTTCCATCATTACTTTTTCAAACAGGTTTTCTATCCCTTGCTCTTCTTCTCCTTCTGGTATCCCTATTGTATGGATATTATTACATTTCATGTTGTCCTGCATTTCCCTTAACAACTCTTTATTCTTTCTGAGTCTTTTTTTCCTTTTCTTGCTCTTTCTGGGTGTTTTGTTTTGTTTTTTTTACCTTGTCCTCCAGCTTGCTGATTCAATACTCTGCTTCATCTAGCCTGTTTTCAATTCCTTCTTCTGTGTTCTTCAATTCAGAAATTTTATTCATTTCCTCTTGACCCTTGTTGATAGTTTCTATTTCCCGTTTCCTGTTGATGTAATTGGTAGTGAGTTCATCATTGTTTCCCTGTAGTTTTTGGAAATTCTGAGTGAGGTCGTTGAGCTTCCTTATATCCATTGCTTTGAACTCAATATCTGATAGTTGACTTGCCTCTATTTCATTTAGCATTCTTTCTGAGGCTTCCTCCTTTCCTTTCATTTAGGGATTGTTTCTTTGTTTTCCCATTGTTTATGAGACTCTTCTTGTTAGCCTCTGTTTCTTAAATTGATTTGTTCTGACTCCCTGGGTTTGTGGTGTGAACTTCTATAAGGTAGGATTTCTTCTAACAAGTAAGAGACCGGTTAGATTCAGTGGTGCAGTCTCCTTGTTCTCCAGAACTTGCTACTCTTAGGCTGTCATTTATGCTGGCTCTCTGTATGCCTTTGGGTTTTGATTGTTGTTGGGTTTTTGTTTGGTGGGTCCTTCCCTCCAGCTGGTTAATTGAGGGTCATTCTGCCCACCATGTCTTGTATTCTGTTGTGCAGGTGCAGACAGGTTGTGTTGAAGCTGATTCTTCTGTATGTCTGAGGTTATGAGGCTTCTGTCTCACTATTGTTCAGTTGTTTGTTCTGGATAATTTGTCCATCGTTTAGTTGTAATTCCAGATTGGCCCTTGGTGGAAATTAATGTGGCTTTCACTCACTCCTCTCCCAACTTCCCTTATTATCTGTTGGTTGTTCCTTTTTTGGTGGGTTCTCTCTTTCAGCAAGTATATTGGTGTTCACAGTTCCCACCTTCTCTTATATGTGATCAGTTGCGGGGGAAGGCAAAATTGATTAAGACAGTGGAACTGTATCCTGTGGGATTTAAAGTAGCAACACATAGAGAAGAGATGGGAGATTCTTTGGATAAGTATAGTGTTAACTGTGATATTTCACCCAACTAGCCACTTTTTAGAAAGGGTGGAAAAGAGATATAGTTCTTGTTAGAGGGGGGAAAGATTGTGAGTTGAATCCAGAAAACAGAGAGCTTATAGGAGGTGAGATTATGAGATATAGTGAGAGTAAAGGATAGAAAATAGGCACAGAGTGTGAAAGAATAGAGTTAACCACAACAGTAATAAAGTGCCAGAAGATTGTGAAATGGGCTAAGATCTGGGAGGGGTGCTGTGTGGTATTTACAATTGTATAGAGCAACAATTATTTACAATAATATTGGAACAATAATCATATGATAGAAACTATATGATCTGAATAACAAGAATAGAAAGTACATGACCAAGAGTAGTGTGCTATGGGAATACAAGTGAAGTGAAAGAAGGAAAATTAAAATACACTATGAAAGAAAGAACAAGGAAAACCAGTCAAACAATGCAATTAAACAAACAAATAAAATGAACGAAACTAAACAGAAAGAAGAGAAATAAAAAAATACTAAGAAAATTAAAAAAGTAAAAAAAATAATACAAATAATAACATGGAAGTTCTTTGGAATAGCAAAGTGAAGTTTGTCTTAGTTTGTCAGTTGTTGGGATTAGCTTTGTGAGCCCTCTTTGGGTCTGACTCTGGTCCTTTCACATCTCCAGGTCTTATTGTCTCACTTGGGGAAAAAAAAAAAGAAAAAGAAAAGAAAACCTCCTGCTGACTTTAAACCAGCCAAGCAAGTTCTGGTTTTCCTGGCTGCCACAGGCTGACAGGGGTTGGACTCCGCTTTTCTCCCTTCCTATGGTTTTGTGAGGATGGAGGCTAAGTGCGGGCCACAATCTTTACAGTTGCCCAGCCTCCAACCCAGTTCCTCAGTTCCCTGCCAGACTCCCACTGCCCTTCTGCACCAGACCAACACCTTTAATCCATGAGTTGTGCTGTCCTTGAGGTGCTTTAATTAGGGACAACTAGAACACCACCTTCTTGCTCTTTGCTGTCCTAGGTGCTAGGTACTCTCAAAGTCTCTTCAAGGTAATTCAGTTCCCCACTGAGTTAAGTCTTTCTGGGGACTGCTAACTCACTAAGCCCTGCTGCTCTCCTCTGGGGGGGACAGGGGGGCACCTCCTCCTCCTTCCTCTCAGCAAGCCAGCCTGGTCATGCAGGGGTGGGAGCACTACTGTGGCTTTGGTGGTGATGAGGGGGATGTGCTGAGGCTAAGGCAGTGGGGGCATGACCAACATTTTGGCTGAGGCTGTGAGGGTGTGGCTGGAGCAGTGGGGACAGCTGCTGAAGGAGACTTCCTCAAAAAGCCAACAAGAGACTTTTTTTTGAACAAAATCTTCCTGTTCAAGCCTGCCACTCCAAACAAGCACCCAGCTTTTCACACAGCCCAACTTTTCAACCAGACTGGAGACTATCCAGGTCAAGGCCCATCACAGTGCAGATCTTCTCCCTTCTCCAGGCATCACCCAGCTCCCCAGTTTCTCTGGAAATGACCCAAATGGCATCCACAGTCTCAGCAGGTGATCACTTGTGCATCTCCCACTTCATCTTTATTCCCCCTAGGGACTTCAAGCATCCAGGTCCATCCTGGTGCCACTCTGTTTGGTAGAGGAGGGAGCTGTTGATTTGGCTTTCTTCCAAGAATCCTGCGGCAGGCACCGGGCTGGAGGCTGCAGCAGCTCTGGTCCCCAAGCTGGTCCCAGGGATCTTACTGTCCCAAAGCAATCTTTTTACCGCCTATTTTTCAATGTCCTCCACAGTTTTGGCCTCCAACTTTCGTATATGCTGGGATACCATTGACTGTTCACTCTGTTCCTCAGAAAATTGGCTAGGTGTTCCACCTGCACTCAGGGGGAAGTAGACTCTGCTCCCACCTAACTCACCACCATCTTCCTGCTTGGATCCCAAAATAAATAAATCTTTTAAAAAGAGTTTTATATTTAAAAAAATAACTAATTGAATTTAATAACATAATACCTTGCATTAGTATAACAAAGTTCTTAGAGGGTACAATAATGGACTTCCTTGTAGATAAGGATAGTACATTGTGGTGCTGTTCCCTGCAGAAGTCTTTAATCACTGTGCTCATACTATTAATCCTAAAGATGACCTCTCCATTTACGTGTAGGATACATAATAGTACTTTACATGCACTTGTAAATTTCTCCCTCTGATTTTAAAGTATTTTTACCTTTCCCAACATTACTTTATAAAACATGACAACATTCTTATAAAAGAGTAGTAATTTTTCTTCATATTTTGCAGCCTGAAAACAGAAAAGTGATGGGAATTCCTTGAAATCTCAGAGCAAATTATTGGCAAAGGCAGAAGGGGGAGAAAAATCAAACCAAACAAACAAAAATTCCTTTCCACCAGAACACATGGCCTCCAACCCTAATAGCATCATTGAAATTCCATTATCAACTCAAATTAACATAAAATTAAGAATTCCATACTTATGGAGAGCTTTGAAAAATTAAGACACATTTCTTACTAAATTAAAATACTTCTTTTTTT
>JAPYXV010001414.1:0-14136 GCA_028533065.1 Trachops cirrhosus | reverse complement strand
ACTGTAGTAACCTGCTCCATTCCCTAGACACACAAAAACCCTGATTTTGCTCTTCGAATTTAAAATTAGGCACTCAGTTTTTCCTGTAAGTCTTGAAAATTTTATTTGAGCTTCCTAATAAAATCAAATTTTATGAAAATATGTATTTTAATTACATGGTAATTCAGTTTTATCCTGCTTATATAGAAATAGAATAAATAGAGGAGAAACACTCTTCAGGAATTCTAACCAGGTATTCTAAATCCATCCATCATAAAATCATTGGCACACAGCAGGCAATGGAAAAAGGATAACTTTTAACCTCAGCTGGCATAAACGTGTGTATTTATTTTTAAGAAGTGGAATATAAACAGACATGCTGAGAGCCAAGGGTTTTATGAATAAAAAAAGGGATTACACACACACACAGATACATATAAAAACTTTCCCCGATGGGCCACTGAGGATTTATGTGGATGTGAACTCTATTTACTGTTAGTATTAAGGAAATAGTGGCTTTTTAACAAGTTACTCATGCCTGGAAAAAATCCCAGATTTGCAAGTTATCCAAGATTCTTTGCCAAGTGTCCGTGGGAATCACTGGGATGGGAAAAGTTCAAATTTGTTCTAAAAGAACTTGCTTAATGGAAAATTTTTTTAAAAAAGTAGAAGAAAACCAGCAACCCACTGTGCTAATCTTTTGGTTAAATAAGAACAAAGTGTAGCCTGGTTGCTTTATTTTTCTTTAGAATTATTTTAAGAAAAGAAAATTTTTTTTCCCTTTTGGTGTTGCCCATAAAGTCACATTTAGGACTTTATTTCAGTTATTCAAGGGCGTGATGACTCGCTGGCTTCGGTGAGCCCCAAACTGTACCAAAGGGGTCGGACGGCCCTCGGTCGCTGCCAGTCAGAGGCCTCAGCCGGCTCCTGGAGTCTGTCGTTGTCTTAAAGGCCTTCTATTTTTGGTTCCAATCCAATGGCAAAGTCTGGTTACGTGGGGGCTGTCAATTTCAAAACTGCCATGAGCTAAAAAAATAAAATTAAACAAATCCAACAGTGGAAGCCATGGGATATGTAATGTAAACTTGGTAACAATTCCAGCAGTTCTAAAACCTCTGGGTCTCAGGTACTGCTCCAAGCGCTCTCAGAAGGCTGGGCAGAAGGGAGGCCTGCTTGGGTGCGGCTGGTGGGGTGATGGCACCGGTGTCATAATTTGTGGTTTTAATTTGAACACGTCGCCTAAAATGCCACGTGGGGTGTGTGAGTGTGATACTGCTGTATTACACAATCACATACTTACGGTTTTGGAATAGAAGAGTTTGTCATACAAAAAGTGACATTATTCGTCCCAGACCCTGTATAGTCTCTCCTTTCTTGTCTCACAAGGATCTTATCAAATGGACGCCTTTCTTTGTTCTCCTTTCACAGATGGGAAAACTGAGTCCCAGGGAAAGGAACTAAGTTCTCTGCACCACACACTCCACGGGGCTCAGCGGGGACAGAGACTCGGAGGGGAAGGGAATGCTCGAGTTCTTGCTTTTACCTCTCACACTAGGCTGCTTCTGAGAAAGGACAATGAATTCTGTTACCGGGAGATTTTATTAGCATTATCACAAATTAACGTGGCTCTAATCTGATATGACAGAACTCGCTTATCATACAACAGGAAATGGGAAAAGGAGAGCTTTGCTTTTCATTTGTGAGAAAGCAGATGGGAAAATTATCTCGTCGTCACCCAATCCAGACGTCTGTCTATTCTTACTCTTTTTTACTCTTCGGAAGGACACTTGGGGAAGCATCAGGGTGACCAAACTCACATCTAAAACCAATTCTTACCTACGTAAACAAAAAAAAACAGCCCCTTCTCTTCCCCACAATAAAACTAGATCGTTTACTTCCCCAAAAAGTAAGGCAGTGAAAGGAAAATTCTAAATATTTCCCATTTCAACCAAATAGTTAAGAAAGCTGGTTCTCCTAAGTAGACATTTCATAGAAACTGTCTTAATTGTCACTGTCTTAATATTTGTATGTTTAAAAACCAGTAGTTAAGCACGTTCTAGAGATTCTGCCCAGCATTTATTTTAGCTTTCATGCTCAGATGCAAAAATAGTAACTTCAGGTTCTTTTCCCCCCTGCATTTATATTTCTTGGGTTTTTTTCTCCCCCAGAATTTGCAATCTAGGGGGTTGCTTTTACTTGGCGTGGTTGGGAAACACCGCTGATCCAGATCTAAATATTTTCACTCACGACGACAACCACCAAACTGCACTCCGCTGAGCGCCGTTGATTTATAGTGCTTCAGAAAAAAAATGGATTTCAGAGGCGGTTTGGCCAAGTGGTAAACCAAGAAGTCTTAATTTAAATTTTTCCGGTCAGGAACACTAATTCTTCGTCGGAGATAAAGTATTTCTGTGTCTTCATATACACAAAATAAGGTTTATAAATTGCATTCAAGCTGGTATTATTCATACTATGCCTTTTTAAATACCTCCATGTGGAATACAATAGTATAATACTTTCACTGGGTAGAGTTCCATTAGAATGACTACAAAGTTTATGCCCCTGATTCTAATTATAGTGTTTATAATAAAAATAATAGTTAGCATTATTTTATATTAGAGTTGAGCATACAACTCTAAGTCATGAAAGAAATCTTAACTTTTTAATTGCTATCAAGGAATTTCTTTAAGGAGCATACAATGCACAGAAATAACAAGCATGTACTTACATTTTTTAAATGTGACATTAATTTCTGCAGTCACAGAATTTCAGGTATGACTTGATTCTTTTGCACGTTGCTGTTAAAATATGTATTATAAAAGTGGCATTTCAAGTCAAATGAGGAGGGTAGAATTATTCACTGAATCCTTGAGGACAGAGTGGATATCGTTGGGCAAAAATTAAGCTTAGATGCCTCTATTGCATCATTTACCAAAATAAATTCCAGGCATATTAAAGTAAATAAAGGGAAGAAAAAGCATAAACAAAATAAATGAAAAATTATTTTCAACTGATTAAAATGTAAACCTTCAACAAATGTGCACACTTGCTACAAGGGAAGTTGTTTCTCATCAGGGCACCAAAAGAGCAGGGGTTGGTAGGCAGCACTCCCTGCGGAAAAAAGTTGTGTGTTGAAAGATCACTGTAAGCAAGCATAAGGCAAATAAAAACCCGTGTATAGCATTCCAAATATGAAATCCTATCCTTTACAAATGAAGGAGTCTTACACTTCAGCAAGAAAATGACCATCACCTTGATAAAAAATTGGTCAGGACATTTATGAATATAGATATAATTTTACAGGTTAAAAAAGTTGGAATGAAAATAATTCACTATAGTTCTCACTTTTAGAGATTGTCGTGAATTAGTGATAGCCTGTGTTGTGTGATGTGAAGTGATACTGAAATCTAGAAATTGCACTTTAAAAATTGACCCTGTCGGACAAATATATCTACTAGGACATAAGTTCAAAGGCCATGATTGCAATAGTATGCATAACAGCAAAAGTTTGAAAACAATTTAGATTTGTAGAAACATTACATTAAAACATAGCATCATATAATGATTCTCCTCATATAAATGATTCCATAAAATCATATTGTCTGTGTAATTTTTAAAAAATGATCTTAATGTAATCATTTGCTCTTTTATAGAAATGATGGCCAAAGGTGTAAAAAGTTTTGATCACACATTTTAGTCAAAATCCCAAAGAACAGCGGGGCCCTCGGTGGGTTGTGCGTGCTGATGGTTTTACGTCCTCATCAATAAAAGTGTCACGGCAATTTCAGAGCCTGCGAACAGCCATTTGAGACCCATGCAAGTGCGAGGCCAAGATGCCCCTCTTCTCTTGTTTCTGAGCTCTGGGAAATGAGAAGCTGATGCTATTCTCAATGGTGGAAGTGATATAATCATGAAAACCCAGGGCAGCCGTTAAATTAACAACTACTACTTCCGTTGTGATTTTCCTGAGAGGGTCACAGTATTATTTCAACCCAGGTTAGCTGGGATTCTTTTGTTCTGTTTTGTTTTGTTTCCCTGGCCTTATATTCTTGGTGTGGAAAGTAATTTAAACTTTATGGTCCATTTAAAGCAACATTATTTACATCTGTGTGGCAATGTCTGTGTGTGCATGTAATTTATACTCCACGGCTATTACTTCTCAAGTTTCTCCTCCTTGAGTGAATTTATTTCCATTTTAAGCTTGCTGTGTTTCACGTTGGTTAGTCAGAAATCTGAAAAAAATTTAAATTTTCCAACCAAGGAACTAACAACTGTGTGTGTGTGCGCCTGTGTTTTGTGGGGTTTTTTTCTTCAGTTTTTTTTAGTGTTTAAAACTTAGTTCTTCATAGTTGAGAAATGCACAACTGCATAGTAAGAGTGATGATAGATAAGCATTTAATTCATCTACTTGAACAGTAGTTTAGAAAATCACACCAAAAGTATTAGCATGGAGATGCACAGGTAACATATTTCAGTGAAAATGCGTATTTTTAATTAACAAAGCATCAGAATATTTAGAATTCGGATTGCAGCTTCATACTGTTAGTACAAATTAGAATTCCTTTATGTTAATTGTAATTCTAGAACCTTGAGTTCCAGACTTCTAGCTTATCATTGCATATAACAAGGGGGCCTATTCTCTCAGGAGTTAACATTCTGTGCTTAAATAGAATCCATATCTGCAAACACAAGACCACCGAGCATTCCCTGATGCTGCGTTTGAGAAGAGTCCCCGGGGACCACGGCATTCTGCCACGTGCATCCCCACCCGATCGAGTGCCGCTTCCTGGGCGCTGCCACGTGGGGCCGGGAAAGGCATTGTGAAACGCTTTCCATTGCTGGTGTGGGACAGTGCGACACGCTCGCCTGAGGGAGAACCTGGGATGAGCCTTTGGGTCTTCGAGGATGTAGAACATGACCTAAAAACTCCCCCACCCTTCTGCTCGTCCCCTTCACAGCGTCCCCTGGCCCTTCATGGGGGCCTGGAGAGAGGCATGACGGTTGATCACAGCAGGCCTTTATTTCTTCAGTGGTCATATTTCTGATTTTTCCATAATTTTAAACTTTTCTGACACTTTCCTTGCTCTTCTCTGCTCAGGCCTAAAATTCCTGTCTCACCCGGTCATAAAGCTCTCATTGTGAGTCTCTCCCTATGTTCTTGTTGATTAAAATAAACAGAGAATAAAGGTGAACTGTTTAAAAGGGCAGTGGAGGTCAATCCTAATATTCAAAACAATTGGGGAGAACAACCAAACAGAAGGAAAAGCTTCCCCCCTTCCGCCCCTCGGAAGGGTCTGATTACTACTGGGACGCCTGGTGGTTGCCGTCCGAGGCCGTCCATCTTTCCATTAGGAAGAAGATGAGGTTAAGTGGCTCACACAGAAAAATGACCAAGAGTGGGGTGCAGGGTGGCAGTATCGGGGAGACAACTTCCGCAGAAATAACAAATGGCTCTGCTGTGTGGTTTTAAACACAATTCGTTCTAGAAGAAACTTCCCTCTTATTCTTCTAAGTGGCATCTGCCCCAGGCAAGAGGACACCTTAATCTGAATAAGTTTATTGGCAGCGGCACTAATTATTGGGCTTTGCTTTTCCACAAACGTGTCGAAAACTTGTGGCTTTATGTGTTCCTTTCCCACTGACAACTGACTCGGGCTGTGTTTCTGCAGAAAAGATGGAGACCAACACCAGAAAGCAGCTTGTAAGACAGTGGACAGGAATCTTTTTGCTGAAGAGAGGCCGTTTCTTCTAAGCTCTTGTACTGCCTGGGAGTGCGTTGTATATAAAGACTCATGGGTTAGAGTTGTAACGTTGGGCTGTGCATCAGGAAATTTCTCATTAAGCCTGGTTCAAATCGTCAACTGCCTTGGCCATTAGTAATTTTTTAAAAGCTGAATAATTGTGCCCGTGTACTCTCTGTTACTTAGAAGTGTGCAATAACATTTCCTTAGGAGGAAACCGTAAATAAGATGGTATTGCATTCTGTTTTCCAGAATAATACGTAAGAGCCATTTTCTTATTTGGAGTGAGTTAGGTTTCCAAAATAAATTCAAAGGGAGGGGGTGGGTAGCAGAAGCTATCACTCTACAAATGCATTTGCAAGACATTACGATTTAAATTGATATAATGCCTCTATATATCTCCTTGGCACCTGTTGAATTGTTGTACTTACCCATTAGCACTCCATTTAATACCAGAAGGCAGTTAATAAATTTTTCCTTCCTGTGCAGGAAATTGACTAGAAGACACAAAATTAGCTTTTAAATTTTAAAGAATTAAGATCCGTACTGCTGACTTTTTCCTTTATCCAGTTACCTCGAAAAGGAGCTCTGAACCTCGTCCTTTGTACCGCTGGAACCTGTTGGATAGCCAGACCTCAGGCCGGGCTTCTAGAAGACCCAGAGCCTGCGGTTTCTTCCCTCTTCCCTGCAGCACCTTCTCAGGACAGGCCCAGGCTTGGGCAAGGGCCGAGGCCCCAGGCCCCAGGGGACAGGAATCCGGCTTCTGTGCTGGGATGGTGCCTGCGCTTCTTTGTCCGGGAAAGACAGTGATGGCTTTCGGCCCCAAACACGCTCCCCTCCTCCCCACACTGCCTGCCCCCAGGCAGGCGGCATGAAAGAAGCTACACCAAAGAGGCACATCTTTTTTACATGACTATTCTGGGCGTGAGAAACACAACGGCAAATTCTTCACAAAATACAATGCACGGGTTTTAATTCTTTGAAACAAAGTCCCCATGTGGAAAGAATGACTATATCGAAGTATAAAAAACAGAACCTCTCGACTGATAAAGCTCTTATGTAGAACAGCTTCTGAAGCTTTTAACTAATAAGAACCATGCAAATCTCTTGCACGGGCGCTATAGGCCCTAACAGGAGAAACCACTAGGCCTCCCATCTTTGTCTGTCGGTGAACGGTTCGTGTTCATTCGTTTACAATGACTATTTGGTTAACATGAAGAGAGACATTTATTATTTTCACATACAACATTTAAAGGAATGTCTGGATTCTTTGTCTCCTTCCTTCTTCACAAGTTTGGTAAAGAAAGGATCTGATGACAGAATCCAACACAATAAATCATTGTTTTTCTTTTTTTCCACCCCCCAACATCAAGCGGTCTCATCATCTTCCGCCGTGGCCTTCGGTGATAGTAGAAACCTACAAAAAACACCTGCGTGGACTTCAGAGCCAGAGAATTTATATCTCCCCACTCAGAATGCCCCATTAGCACCTGAGACACCCATAAATTGTGGCGGCACTGCCAAAAGAGGGCAGGTGTTAGTACCTTCCTCAAAGGGGCCTTTGCCCATCTGTTGAGTATTTGTGCATTTGGATTTTGGGGAAAAAAAGTGTCTGCCTAAAGAATGGATGTAGGATGGGGGTGAAAATTAATAAAATTTTTAAAACGCTTGTCTAATTTTAGCTCCGCCAATCTCTGCTGGACACTATTTGAAAAATCTATTAGTGGGATTGTTTTTATTCTTTGGGGGGATTCTTTTCTTAGAAATGACTGATTGCTACCTATACCGCCCTTAGAATATTTCCTTTGACAGCAGAGCGGTGCACACGTGAGAAAATTTAATTTCTTTTTAGTAGTGAAAACACGGTTTTGAAGGCTCTAAGAATAATCCATTGTCATTAACTGTCCTAACATCCTTGCCCTCTTGCATTAAGTAGTATTTCGGCATGCAGTTGTTCCTTATATTATATTCATTTGGTTTGGTTCTTGGATCCCATTCCTTCAAACTGACTTTTTTATCCAGTAATGGGAAGTGCTGTTTTCTAAAGCTTGAACCGCTTGTCAGCTTTCTAGTAAGCATAAAATTTAAGGCTTTTTGTGAGTTTCGCAGAAAATGACCAAGCCCGTGCCCCTGGGCAGCATCGCCCAGGTGAGTACTGCCTGAGCAAGAGAGACGGGGGTCGGGCGGGACCAGGCTTCCAAGAACCTTCCCCCAGAGGATGCTGCCGAGCTTTCTGCAGCCGCCGTAAATGCTTTGCGTTGGCCGTTCCCAGAGGCCCCTCTGCAGACTTCTGCAGAGGCTGTAAAGCAAACTGAGTGTCCAGGACTGAACCGTAGCCTTGATCTGGTTCCAACTATAGCCAGGGCGTTGTCAGTGATAAATAGCATGGCATCTGAAGGAAATTCTGGTCTCTGTAAGTGTATCTGAGTCTTTCGGGCAAGAACCTAGCTGTTTCCGTGGGTGCGCTCATGCCCGCTCACTGCTTCCATCACCGGGGTGTGCATCGCGCCCTGCCTATCTGCGCTGGCCTGAGGAATCTCAGCCAGTCCTTTATTCCACGAACCTTGAGTTCCTGCACTCTTCTAGCTGCTGTATTAAATAACGGGCCTATGGTGCTTAACAAGATTGACATATTATTCAGCAATAGAAAATTTAAAAAGTATCAACTCTATGCCTAGCGCACTTACGTGGAGACAAAGGAAAATCAAAAGAATTTCTCTGCCTTAGTGGACTTTAGCCTCCTTGGGAGTTTTCCTCAGTGTGAAGCCTAAACTTTCAATCACCATCCCCACGAGCCATGGCTGCGTTTCAGTGTTGTTTTAGAAAGCATACTTTTCGTGGACTGCACCTCTTTCTGAGAAGCCATAGAAACTCAGGTGAGCTTCATCTCCGGCCCAGAAAAGAGGGCACCCCAACCTGTGCGTCCTGCTCCACCACACGGGTGTGGACTCGTCTTCAAAGCAGAGGCAAGGTTTCTGTCTCTCCAAAATGTTTGCTTTTGTCCTTAGACTTAACAAGCAATTTCTGAGCTCGTCTGTGAGTCCTTGTCACCGTCTCCTCAGAATATACCTTTTACTTCCTTGTGCATCTTCCAAGAGGGAGTTTCATGTTCTGCTCAGCTCTGTCTCAGTTGCCAGTGATACTGTGGCTCACTCTGTAGCAAAAAGCTGCGAGATCCAGTCGTCAGGGCCTCTCGAGGTCAAAGTGCATTGGACGAGTTTATTCCACCCAGCTGCTGTCAGCGGGCGCAGAGGACAAGGGGAGGGAAGGTCGTTGCACCGGCAGGTCCCCAGACGGATTTTCTTGCCCTCCTGTTTTAACCGTCGATGCGCTACCCACAGCCCACTCTGAGACTCGAGGCACATTTCAATGCAGGAAACATTGGTTTCATCACTGCCACGTTGTTGAAACCCTAGGACGACATAACCAGAGAGCAGAAAGCCAACTTTGATAAACACGCTCATGTAGGGCACATGACGAAGTGATAAATCTTGACACGTTTACCAAACAAAGTGGAAATTTTCATTTGTCTTACGGAGAGAGAAGTGTTCCCATGTGTTCGGACATCTGCGCAGTCAACATGTGGCAATTATTGTGCGAAAAATAGGAGCACTGTAACTGCTGTCGCAAATTACAGCCTCGTTGATGAGTATCTCCCTCCCCGCTCAAACTCTCCACCTCCTCGCAAATAGGGAGACTCACACACGCAAGGCCCTCGAAGAGATTTTCCCCCAACCGCTTTAGAATAGATTTGCTCCCAGCAGGCTCTCCAGCACCATTACACAGTCTTTGCTTTTTGGTTAAGGATGCCTTGAGTATTTCTCACACACCATTAGTGTATGTTCACTTAGGCACTAAAATTAAATCCACATAATGAAACTATCGAGGGCAGACAGAAGGAGTCAGTGGAATAGCATATTGCTGTGAAGATGTATGTTCAGCAAATATGACAAGTCCGCTGTTCTCTGGGCCTTGGTGTAGCTTACGTGTTCCTGAGCATTTTTGAATAGGTCCCAAGTAATTATGGTGTCTAAGGAGTTGCATACTGAGGCTGGAAACCTCACCAAGTTCACCCTATTAAATATCCCCAATCCCTTGTACAGACCTTTCTATTGTGAAACTGTAATGTAATGCACGCGTTACGACATGTGGCAAATTGATCAAATGTGGGATATAAAATACCAATTGTTAGGCACTCTGAAGACAGTTCTTAGGATTCCGTTCTGTTTTCCCTCCACATTAACCAGACCTGATATCGGGTTGATTATTTTTCAAGGTGTAGATGAGGGACCTTCCCAGATGATGTCAAAGTGCCTCACTACATCTATCAGAATTTCTCGGAAAAGCAAAGAAATAAAGTACGAAGCAATCATCCATGAACTGCACCTGGCTTCTATATAAATATAGGAAGGATTGATTATTTATGCTGTTTCTGTAAAGCCTGTGTTTGTCTTTATTTCACAAGCAAATTCCGTATCGTGCTGGAGATGCCGCAGAGCCTGCTGAAGGTAGAGAAGTGGAAGTCAGCCTTTGAGCCCGTTGCAGGGGGGTGTTAGGTTGAAGTTTAGATTCCTTTCCTCCATGGCCTCTTCGATAAAAGAGGGCACAAGCTGATACATGCACAGCAGCGCTCCTGGTCTCAGAAAGGGAGGATGGGTCTGCGGAGGGCGTTGCTCCGTAGGGACTGGCCCTGGATAAACCAATCCCACTCGACCAGAGCCGACTTCCTTCCCATTTGCACAGTGTGGCTCCACCAGGGACATTGTTGGAGAGTGACTGGGACTACTGGCCATTTCCCTGCAGATTTCACCACCACACCTTCCTTCCATAGGTATAGCCATGATTCTGTAAATAACACATAAATGGAAATCCTGAGCCAACTGGTAGCCAGTTCAACCAGAACTTGGCACGCCTATTTTCCCGATCCCACAGGACGTAGCCTGAGTTTCCACATTTCTTTGGGAAGGCTTCAGGTTACATTTTTCACATCTATCCCCCTTCAGACACTTGGATAAAGACTTTCTCCTCCAGCCACCTCAGTTTCTCCACCCCGCAGAAGAATTCCCGTGGGCACAGCAGATCCCACCAGCTGCGAGGGGAGCCTGCTCTGGGAAGGGCCCGCACATCCTCCCACCGTCGGCTTTTCTGCCCAGGTGAGATGGCTCCTGATACAAATTGCCCGGTTTCTGGTCATCGATATGGGCCACACTATAGGAAACACTGTGAGCGGAGATGCTGATTTGTGTGAGGAATTTAACAGCGTCATGCTGATTACCTATTACTAAGGAGTGGGAGGAGAAAAAGTAGGAAACAGACCCTTGATGAGCACTCACTATGCGTTACACGGAGCTAGGCACTTCCTCACGGCCCCCAATGTAATCCCCCAGTCCCCCATGGAGAGAACATGAAATTTACAGATGACAGAACTGAGGCTCATAGAGACAGCCAGTGGGAGACCTTGAACTTGACCTTCAAAGCTCTTTTTTTGTTTTCCTTCAAACTGCTTCTTTTTGTTTTTAGTGGTGTTTTAAAAATCACCCTGCCCATAGCTCATCATTGGAGAATCTTACCTGCACAGTTGAGGTCTAATTATGTGTACAGTCTCCTGTGATATGACAAAATGTTCTAATGCCAGAAGGAATATTGGCAATCAGCTCCTGGATAAAAGATCTTGGCTTCAGAACAGGCCAACTGTGTGATCTTGAATGAATCATTTAACTACACACACAAGTTATTTACGTCTAGAAGGGGCTGATCATCCCAAGTATAAAAGACACCGTTGGTTCCTCAGCATCCATGGAACCTCTTGCCCACTTGGTAGGCGCATTCAGTTGGCTGGGATGGTCTCAAAGTTCAACCCCATTGAAGTTTTCTTTTGCCCAAGACAATCAGCTCAGTTTTGACTGCCATGCCACCATGCCAGCTACTGACCCAATCACAGTGAAGCCTAGGACATTGCATGAGAATAGTCAAGGATCCATCTCCTTTCCTGGACAGTACTGTGTCTGGCTATGTATTCTGTAACTCTGGCCATTTTTTTACCATTAGCCGAGCCGATGGCCTATGGGCCAAGAAAACAGGCAGAGGAGGCAGAGTGTAGAGATTCACTCAGAAACTGAGGTAAGCCAGACCTCTGCTTCCCGCCCTGAGAATGGGCAGTTGTACAAGTCAATAAACTCTGCTTGCTGTTTAAATGAGGTTGATTTGGATTTTAATGGTGTGCAGCCTAAATTTTCAAAAGATATATGCTTCCCCGCAGTGCTGTAGGCACAGGAGGTTACAAACTAAAGGAGGAAGAGGAGGAACTCAGTAACTGTGCTTCAGCCTTGAATTGTACCATGTCCCCACAGTATTTCTCTGAGTTAGATCTCTCTGGGTTTTTCCAATCAGGAGTACTATTTTCCACCTTGTCACAATGAGCCTAATACATGTACCATGCCTTCAATATGGCGTTCTCTAAAATCAACACAGATCAGCTAATTACATCAGCAAAATACTAGTCCCCAGGGAGATTGATCTAAAATCACCCTCCCAGAGGAAAAGTGCAGCTGACCAGAGGCCACGAAGAACCTTCGCTGCGGTGGGCATCTCAGCTCGTCCGGTGAAGGAGGCAAGCAGGATGCCGTTCAGGGGGCTGTGAGCACACCTAGCATGCCTCGCCCAGGAATCCCGTGTGGTCTTTTCCAGCTGGAAAGTCGTTCCCCGTTCCATCCCACTCATCAGACCCATTCATTCAAAACTAACGTGCGGCTGACCATTGGGTGTCCCCGTGTCTCAAATCATGAGGCTGCCTCTCATTTTATTTCTCAGGCCACCCATCAAGTGAGAAAGGAAGCTGGAATCAAAACACTCAGAATCTCCTGATTTGAACCTCCATCCCAAGACCACCAGGCGAGGCCGCCTCTCCCTGAAGGAGCTATTTTAGCCAGGGAAGGCCACGCCTCAAAAAGTTGCTAGTTCCGTTTTTATTTTTTTTAATTTTTTATGAAGTTCCCAAAATTGTGGACGCTTATCTGGATGCTATCTGAACTATTCACGTCTCTGGGGAGAGCATAATTGGACTGGAAATTTCTTAAAAACAAACTTTCTTGTAAATGTTTCAGGCTGGCCTGCTTCGGATCAGGCAAGAAAGATCCCTTCCACGTCCCTCTGGCTGATTTGGGCACCTCTGATGCTGATGGCAATTAGGACACGGGGTAGGCCCCTGCTGAGGACTGACAGGAGAGGCTCAACACGACCCCGGAAGTTGGATGTTGAGCCCCACCAACATCGGCATGCTTTTCTATCATCCGAAAGACGAGTTGCTAGTCCTCTGGGCACCTCTCCAGGTGGCCTCATTAGAAGAAAATTAAATAAGAGCCTCCTCTTACTTTTCCCCATAGAAAGTAATGATATTTTAATAATGCTACGCCATTCGTTTCTTAGGACAACAACCAGAGAGAAGAATAGCAAGGGACATCAGTCCTGGAAAACTGCCCAGAATATAACGTTAGGAGGCTGGCGATAGACGTGCCGAAGGAGGAAAGAGAAGGGAAAGAAAGGCACTGAACGGAAAGACAGGCGAGAACGGGACAGCCGTGGCTATTTCACGGTGTGAAGTCCTTATTTCTCAACAGTGGAAGCCTGACGAATGATTGGTGTTTGACTATCACAAACACCGGCCTAAGAGGTGTTCTCTTGTATTCGTTTTTCCTTTTCTCTTATTTGGGTTTAACCTCAGAGAGACAGGAATGGCTTCTCAGGCAGTCCGTCTCCTTTTAACATGTAGATGTCAATTTTCCTTTTATGCAGGGTGTATTGATCACTTTCCAAACACATATAACTCAGAGAAAATTGAGCCAGCCTCATTCCACCGATAGCTGGCATTTTCTCTGAGGCTGAGGCATATCACTGGAAAGGGTGTGGAGGTATGAATTTTCGCATTATTGTATCTGACTGCTGAGTGAAGCCTGGTGGGATTGTGGGTGATTTGTGACAAGCTCAGGAATTCCTTTCACAGCCTGCAGTAAGCGTGAAGCACATTATTTAAAACCTACCTAGATCATTGATATATTGTCATCTTATGCTTTTAGAGGGCTCTTTGCCCATAACATATAATTTTCTGTGTGGCCTTTTAGCTTTTGGTTTCAGATCTTACTCTTTGATGTTACGTTGCTTTTATCAAGATGAAGAGCCATTTAAAATAGTTATCCATTTATTAATTTGATTATAGAGGACATTTTTTGCTTTTCATTATTTTCTAATTCATTTTAATAAACATTTACTTAACTTTAATAAGGAAAGAAAGAAGCATATAACTACCATAAATGACTCTCTGGCCCTAGCTTATGGCTGAAGGCTTCTCCCTATAAATGTAGCTCGCACTGACTCTCTTCTCTGAATCTCTACAGTCCTTAATTTTGTTTTCTTTGCTTTG
>JAPYXV010001413.1:0-14136 GCA_028533065.1 Trachops cirrhosus | reverse complement strand
AGGTACGAAGAGTAAGTAGCATAGATGGTAGGTAGAAAATAGACAGGGGGAGGGCAAGACTAGTAGGGGAAATGTAGAAGCTAAAGAACTTATGACACATGGACATGAACTAAAGGGGGGGAATGTGGGTGGGAGAGGGTGTTCAACGTGGAGGGGAATGAAGGGATAATAGGACAACTGTAATAGCATAATCAATAAAATGTATTTTAAAAAAAAAGAAATATCACCTAGACAAAGAAGTAGCAAACCATGTGATAAACCCTCAATGACAATGCAGTGTTTCACTTTAGGAACTATTAAAGTTCAGGCAAAAACAAACATCAGATAAGTTTTTAGTGAGAGAGACCCAGTGAGCCTGAAGCAATTCTAGTGGAGTAAAGAGACAAAAGAAAAGAAGAACCTCAGAACAGCTACCTGATGTTTGTATAGAAAGGGCCTCCTCTTCCAAACAATCACATTCCTCCATCCCTCTTCTCCACATTCAGTCACCAAGAGCTCTCAACATTAAAGGTAAGTTCAAGTTGTATGTACATTTTCACTTTTTACTGTGTTTTGTTTCCTTTTGGTTAACTTTTATTTACATTTCATGTCTTTTTTTTACTGTTGTTCAACTCCAGTGGTCTCCATTTTCCCCACACCACTCCCCCCAACCCTACCCATCCCTGCCTCCCACCCTAGATCCTACCCCTTTAGGCTTTGTCCATGTATCCTTTATACATGATCCTTGATGACCCTTTCCCTGTTTTCCCCTATGATCCCTCTCCCCTCTCCTCTGGTTACTGACAGTTTGTTCTTTATCTCAGTATAATCAGGGACATTGAAATAAAGAACTTTAACATCTTTTTTCTTTTCAGTGTTTACTTATAGATTAAACAGTACATTATACATATAATATATAAAAGGTTAAAACAGGAAAACATTGGGGGCTGTGGAATGGACTAATTCAATTTACATTATTCCTAGTGGGAAAAAATATTTGGTTTTCGAACAAATCACTTCTCAAATGGCCTTTCAGAATGAATTAATTTCAAGAACCAAGGTTTAACCGTACATTCTGAAAGTGCCTAAATAGGTGATTTCATTATTGTGTGAACCTCATAGAGTACACTTAAATAAACCTGGATGGTATAGCCTACTACACACCTAGGCTATATGGTATAGCCTATAGCCCTGTAGGAGAGGAAAAATAATATACCCTCTTCCCTCAGGGCTCTCGCCTGAGATATCCCTAGGCAGATTAACAGGGGAAAAACCAACAAATGTTTAATGACATGTATACTTTCTGAATACATGGGAGAGAGTCAGGAAAATGGAGTAACTCACCAAAATGGCCAAAGCCACTACCTTTAATACAATCTTCAGCTGAAGACAAAAGATGATGGGGGTGGCAGGTGGCAGTTATGGGAGGTTACCAGGAAAAGCATAGTAAAAAAGTAATGTTGTTATGCACATTTAAGTCCTTGTCTTCTGCATTGATAAGTTTGTAGCTATAAGGTGATTCTTCTCTTAAAAGTGAAATTTTTCCTTACAAATGTAAATATTTTATTCCAATTGTTACTTCTACTTGGTTTTCAGAGCTTCTCCCATGTTTCCTGTTTCTTAAAATTAATTAGCCTAAAATAATCATGCCAAAGACACATATTTTGGTGAAAATTCTGTTCCTTATAGCTCCTAGACTACACACCTGTACAGCATGTTACTGTGTCAAATACAGTAGGAAATTACAGCACAATGGTAAGTATTTGTGTAATACTTTGTACTACAACATGAAGACAGCCAGACCATCACTAAACAATAGGAATTTTTAACTCCATCATAATCTTATGAAACATGCACTAACTGAAATGTTATTGTGTGACACTGATTGTTTTACATGGTGTCAAGCTATTAACCCATCATCAAGATAATTGTTACAAGGATACTGTCACCACCCCAAAACAAGGATCACACTCAGCATTGCTACTAGGGGCAACAAACATACATTGTATATCTTTTGGACCCTGAGAAGAAAGACTCATTTAATGTGAACCCCAGAAAAAATTTATCTGCTGAGATGGACTCCCATGGTCAAATGAGGGCCCAAATTTTACACATAATAACAGCCTAGAAACCATTTACTGAAAGGGGACTCCGATGTACTTTGTATGCTGGGAAGAACCTCAGACTGAGCTCTTGGTATAACAGTGCAGTATTGAAAGGTGGAAAATTGTAACCCACTCCACCATTCTTTTGACATTGTTTCTGTAAGTGCTGACTCAGTAATCTGTAGCTTGGAGATATAGGAACAGCATGCTTGTATAATAATCCTAGGAACTAACTTCAGAAGATACAGACTTCAAACTTTATGCCTCCCAGCTCCAGGAGATTTGGTGACCTTCAACCATGGAATGAGAATAATGTGAAGTCAGGATGACTAAACCAGGATGATGCACACCAGACCATCACTTGCCTTATTGGAATGGACTGTGATCATCTGCACATAGAACACTCTTCAACCCCCACTCTTTATTTCTTTGTTCTGTTTCCTTCTCCCTCCTTATAAAAACCACAGCTTCCACTGATATGGGGAGGTGGTACTTGAGACATGAGCCCCCCACCCCCATATTCTAGGTGGTTAGCACCTGAAAATAAACCACTTCCCTTTACATCAGCACCTGCCTCTTGAGTATTGGCTTTTGTAGCAGCAGGCAGCTGGACATGTGTTCAATTACAATTTTTGGTGACCCAGATAGGACAATGTGGACTCCAGTAAAGCCCAGAGGGCTCAGGCTGGAGTCCCAGCTGCTTGTGATAGGCAGACCCCAGGCAGGTATTACAGGAATTTTCCAGCAGCTGCCAAGAGTTCTTTATCTCAGGCACTCTTCTTGCTCTGTCTCTTTCTAGGCATCAGCTGCTGTTAAATGCTTTGATGATGAAAGGCAGTGGATTGTTGGTGGGCTAATGAGCCCAGTCTGGGTAAGTCCCTAGTGTGCACAACCAGAGCCCTTGCCCCACCACTTGGGTTATTTGAACCATTTGGGATTCTTTAAGAATCAATAGGCATTGCTCGGTGGTAGGCACTGCTCAGTGACAAGAAATACCCCATTTCCCCAGTTTGGGATTTGATGGAGTGTTCTTTTGGTTTTGCTTTGGGTATTGTTTGCTTTTCTTTCACTCAGTTACATTAGGTTCCCACACTACGCCTTACTTGTTTGTGCCATCTTGTTAACTACTTTAGGGAAACCCTGGAATTGTCTTTCAACAAATGGATTGAGATCTGTCCCATCTGGTAAGAACTGC
This sequence comes from Trachops cirrhosus, assembly GCA_028533065.1. Lineage (NCBI taxonomy): Eukaryota > Metazoa > Chordata > Mammalia > Chiroptera > Phyllostomidae > Trachops > Trachops cirrhosus. Next base: position 10,857 of record JAPYXV010001413.1, on the reverse strand, counting down.
ACAATTTGGGTATCTCATTTACATGAGATGAACCTAATTAAGAACCTGAACAGGAACTTTTGTTATAAAAGATGGCTGGCTTCCCCTTTGTTGCAGTAACACAATTCAGGTTTTTCTGAATCTGTCTCCTGGGCAGAAGTTCCATTTTGGTCAAATAAATGCCTTTTATTCTTTCTTACATTCTAAAATTAATATTGGTTTACAACCATCTGGTGCAATGCAATATGAAGTAAGCAGCATCACCTCTAAAATAATTCTTGTCAAAATATTTCAAATCAATCTGTTGCCAGTGAAAATGGATGTGACATCATGAGAAAGGAATTTCAAAGGACACATGCATAGGAGATGTTTAAGCATATTGGTAAGATTCATTTGGGTGATAAAAATAATACTCCCTAGAGGATGTGGGGTGGGGGCGGGCTGTAGTAGCAACTGTCCCAACATTCCTGATAATCCTCCATATATTTTCTTGGTTTTCAGGAATGAGCAGGCTTTTGAAATAGTTTGAAATAACTATCTATCCCACTTCTTGGGGTTTCCTGGGCTTGTGCTGGATCTGCCCCTTAACCAATAACTTTTCTGGATCTTCCAGGATTTTATACTCTTATCCAATCTAATTCCTTACTGAGATTTTCCCAGATTGACTAGGCCCCTTCATGTCACTATTTTGTCTCCTACTGTGCATGCTCTGAAGTTTTGCTGCATCATCTAGCACATACTGGGCACGTACCTAGCCAATGAATTTTCTCTGAAATTTTATCACTCCCCCCATGGTAATCCTGGCATGTGGTAGTGGTTGTCCCCAGGGGAGACTGGAAAGCCAATTCTTCAAGCTCATTCCTGCCCACTTGGGGATATCTCAGGAATTAAGTTCCTTTTGCAAAAAATGCAGCAGTCCCCTGGGGAGCCTATAAATTCTGCAGTTTCCTAGTGAATCAGGCTTAATATAAGATTTAGCTCTCTAGTTTATTGGGCTTAACGTCTGATTCTATTTGCTCCCTTCCTTAACTAAATAGCTACCGACACTAACAAATCCAATGAAGACTTAAATCTGCCCATGCCCATATATATGGTCAATTAATCTATGACAAGTGAAGCAAGAATATAAAATAAGGAAAGAAAGCCTATTCAATAAATGGTGTTGGAAAAACAGGACAGATGCATGCAAAAAATAAAACCGGACCACTTTCTTACACTATATGTGAGAATAAACTCAAAATGGAATAACCCTGTGGGGGTCACAATCCAAAAAATTATAGCATAGGTCATGTGTATCCAAGAGATATGTTCAATACTAGTATGTACTGAAATGCAAAAAAAAAAAAAAAAAAAAAGAAAGAAAGAAAACACTGCGAATTTACATTTGTTATATTTATATAATAAAATATATAATTTTTTATTTTCAATCAAAATCTAGAGATTATTTCATTTTATTTAATCTTTATTGTATTTTTCCATTATTATTTAGTCCCCTTATACCTCCCCCCATCCAGTTATCACCACACAGTTATCCATGTCCACAAGTTCTTTCTTCTTTTGGCTTAATCCTTCCACCCCATCACCTCCCCACCACAGCTGTCATCCTGCTCTCTATCTATGAGTCTGTCCCCATTTTCTCTCTTAGTTCAGTTTGTTCATTAGATTCAACATGAGTCAAATCATATGGTATTTGTCTTTCTCTGACTGGTTTATTTCACTTAGTATAATGTTCTCCAAGTCCATCCATACTGTTGCAAAGCGTAAAATTTTCTTCTTTTTTATGGCTTACTAGTATTCCATTTGTAAACTTTCCATAGTTGTTTTTTACATTCATCCACTGATGGACCTTGGCCTTCTCCGATATCTTGGAAATTGTAAAAACTGCTGCAATGAACATAGGGGTGCTTATGTTCTTTCAAATTAGTGTTTTAGTTTCCTTAGGGTATATGCCCAGAAGTGGGATCAGTGGGTCAAAAAGCAGATCCAGCCCTGGCTGGTGTAGCTTAGTGGATTAAGCGCGGGCCTGTGAACCAAGAGATCACGGTTCGATTCCCAGTCAGGGCACATGCCTGGGTTGCAGGCCAGTTCCCAGCAGGGAATGCACAGGAAGCAACCATACATTGATATTTCTTTCCCTCTCTCCTTCCCTTCCCCTCTGAAGATAAATAAATAAAATCTTAAAAAAAAAAAAAAGAAGCAGATCCATTTTTTATTTTTTTAGGTATCTCCGTACTGCTTTCTACAGTGGGAGCACCAGTCTGCATTCCCACCCACAGTGCTAAAGTGTTCCCCTTTCTCCACACTCTCACCAGCACTTGTTGTTTGTTGATTTATTGATAATTGCCATTCTGACAGGTGTGAAATGATATCTCACTGTGGTTTTTATTTGCATTTCTCTGATGATGAGTGACATTGAGCATCTTTTCATATGTTTACTAGCCATCTGTGTGTCCACTTTGAAAAAGTATCTAAATTATTAAACTAAGAAATATAAAAACATAAAGAATAAATTTTTTTCAAATAATAGAAACATGGATATTGATAAAAAATACAACCAAGAGTGTCTTTAACATTAATTAATCAGAATCTTCAATAGTTGGCTTTGCAAAACCTTTATAACAGTCATTGCAGACAATAGTGCTGTGCTCAAGGCATAAACACTTTTCACAACACTTGCGAAAGTATTTTGACAAGCGACTCCTTTGAATGCATAACACTTTACACGTCTTTTTTTTTTCTTGTTTGTTGGGGAAACTGTATCTATGTTATCATTAGAATTTCCTTCAATTTGTGTTTCAAATTGATGAAGTTTAAGGTGTAAAGGCTTATGCACACCTGTAGAGACTTCTGAATACCTTTTAATTTGTTTTGATACTGTGTTATGAGATTTCTAATAAATATTCTGCACCTTATTTTCATGTTGCTGTTCAGCATATGAATAATCTGAGGATTTACTCCTGTGATATTCCAAATTGTGTAGAATAAAAACATGGGCCATGTTCTGGTATTTCTGGCCCCATTATATGTACCTATCGCTTGATCCACAGTGTTAACTCCTGATTTCATTTGGTTGTAATATTCTATTATATCAGGCTTTTTTGAATATATGAAATTATAGCATCATTGAAATGCATACTTGAAACTAAAATTACATTTCCTCACTATTTGGGTATATGAAATACAAGTGTGCAATCTTCACCAAAACCAAATAAATTAGATTTTTTGAGCCTGTTTTTAGAAGACACAAATTCAGGTGATAGTTGGGGTTTATTCTTACAAACAGCACCTATGGATGAAAGTCACTTCCTTTTCAGGTTGGAGATAATATTTATATCTGTGAACTAGTTATCTGCTGTAATATTATGTCTTAATAAATAAATTCAAGTCTCTTGATTACATTTGCTGCTTTACTACTAATTAAGTAAGAACTTTTGGGCTGCTTACCAGCATATGCAAGGTCTGTTCAGAAGCCATGTAATATGAAAAATAGAGACATTTGCTGAAGAAGATACAAGATACAAGAAATATTGTACATATGACAATGACACCTCAGTCTCCTTCAAAGTAGGCACCTTGGCACTTCACACAGTTCTCCCAATTGCCCCCAGGTGCCCTGTCATATTTTCCTGAATCTTATCAATGATCTGAAATCTCTTCCCTTTCAAAGGTGATTTTAGTTTTGGGAAAAGTCAGAAGTCATAGGGCTGTAGGGTGGCTGTGTCACCTGGGTGATTTTATGTTTCACAAAAAAACTGCATGAGATGTGATGCATGAGCATGTTCATGGTCACGATGAAACTGCCAGTCATCAGTTGCCCATAGCTGCAGACTTCTGAATTATCTGAATAATTTCTGTGGAGGAATGTTTGAGTTTAATGCAAGATTAGATGCATATTTGTTGCTCTACTCACTCATTCATTTTGAATGCGACAGTCATACAGTACACATGCTCAATCAATGGCATTACTGTCTCCATTGACTAGTACAGTGACGTCATCATTGTTCACGCATGTGCATTCCAGTCCATTCTCCTTGGCTGTCAGGTTACATCAGCGTTGTGCAAATCATTCTCATTATATTAACAATGGTTAGACTTTTCCAGACAGTCCTTCATATTTCAAGTTATTCTGTGTAAAATACTTTTTAATTGACCACAGCAAAAATTTTTATACCAGTTTTACTGGGCTTGTATGGGATATGTTTCCAAAACTCACATTTGCCTCTAAATCCAGGTAACATTTTGTCTATTGTTACATTCTGTCTCCTAGAGTAACAAAATTTACAATTTACTACAAATGCTGAGAAAATGTCTCTCACAGCCACTAATTTGTCCATTTTCAGATGTTCTAAGCAGGTAAGTTTGTCATCAAACCTGATACAATTATGAATAAATCTAAACCTCCATAAAGACATCATAAGTTTATAAAGTTCAATACCACTACAATATGTAGCCCATAAACCCTGAAAATTTAGCCAATTGCCATGATATAAACCAGCTAAATATAAAATGCCTAGAAATGCTTTTAATTCTGTTTGTTTAGCATGTCTTTCTGGCTCAAGATAGAATCAATGTATTTATTTATTTGTAAATAATGAGATTAGATCTAAAATATCATTTGTGATAAAGAAGTTCCGATTTCAAGTTCTGTGTTGGCATGTTTTTATGTGTGTTTGGCCAAACAAATGGAAGTTGACACAAAATATTCTGTAGCTGTTCTCTAATTCATCATCTTATTGGATTTTTACTCCATTTTGATTCTCCTTTCAAAAAAAATACTCTTCATTTATGTCTAATTCATCTTCACTTTCTTCACTAGAAATGAAATATCTTGTTCCGTATCCAAATCTTCTAAACTAACTTCTACATAATCTTCATCTTTTAAAGTGCTTTTGTTTTTGCATTTGACCCTATCGTTTTCATCATCAGACAATACACAAGAATAAAGTCAAAATGGATAAAAGACTTAAATGTAAGTCATGAAACCATAAAAATACTAGAAGAAAACTTAGGCAGCAAAATTTTTGACATGTCTTGTAACAATATTTTTGCTGATACACCTTCTAGGGCAAGGGAAACAAAAGAAAAATAAACAAATAGGACCATGTCAAACTAAAAAGCTTCTGCACAGCAAAAGAAGTCATCAATAAAATGATAAGGGGACCCACCATAGGGCAGGACATATATGCCAATGATACTTTGGATAAGGGATTAATTTCCAAAATATAGAAGAAATTCATTCAACATAACATAAAACAACAACAACCAATCAGACCAATTAAAGAACAGGCAGAGGACCTGTGCTTAGGAACTGGATAGTACTGAGTCAATATGGAAGAACTCCCCCTTTTTTATGGAGAAAGTGGAATTTAGTATGGGCTACTCTGTCATCTTTGAACATGTTAGATGGGGGAAAGTGGCCAATTTTCTCCCTTTATTCTGAGGAATGTCAGTTATTTCATCAAGCTTGTGTCTTTGGTAGTGCTGGCAATGAAGTTTTATATACTACTGTAAATGATGACATTTTCGTGCTTGGCACAAACTGTTGTGGCTGTTTGGGATTAAGTGATGTCTGTAGCACCACTGAAACTTGGAGACAGGATTCTTCAAGTGGCAGGAAACAAAAGTAAAAAAAAAAAAAATAACCTGCCTCAGCTATGGGAGTCGTCCACATATTGTCCTTGCAACAACAACAGAAGGAGAAGTCTTTACTTGAAGTCATAAATCTTATAGCCATCTGGGCATTGGGACAACAAATCAGAGTTTGGTGCCCTGTCATGTTTCTACTAAGTAATTTGTCAAACAAACAAGATGATTGAAGTTGCCTGTGGATCTTACCATTCTTTGGTGCCAACATCTGATGGGGAGGTAGGCTCTGAATCAACAATTAACTAGCTGATTCCTTGAAGAGACACTGGCTGCTTACAGAGTAAAGTAGTTGTGAACACAGCATGTGGCCAGATGTGCTCAAAGGCAATGGTGGACAGTGGGGAGATTTATAGCTGGGGTTACAAAGGAAATGGGCAGCTTGGACCTGGCAGTAGTAGCAACCAGTCAACTCTCTGTAGAATAACAGCTTCTCAAGGCATTCATGTCCAGCAGGTTTCCTGCAGCTACGCACACACATTAGTATTAACAGAAGAAGGCCAAGTAGATGCTTGGGGTGCAAATTCTTATTGGCAAGTTGGGCACTGGCAATAAAAGTAACCAGTCTTATTCTACTCCTGTCATTGTGGAATAGAACAGAATGATAGAATTTGCAGTCTGCCACTCTGCCCACACATCTGCTTTTAAGACCCAGGGGGAATATGTGTACACGTGGGGCCTGTGCCAGGCCAATCAGTGATCTTGCCTCACCTCACCCACCTTTCCTGCAGAGACAATGTGTTTGCCTGCTTTGCCACTCCCTCTGTCTCCTGGCATCTCCTTTGTATGGAACATGACTACTACCTCAGAGTGACTGAGTCACTGAGGACGGAATTTGTAAACCCCAACATCACAGACCTGAAATTTCTGGTGCATGGAAAGTTCATTTATGCACAAGGTGTTGGAACAGTGAGGATGATATTTCATATCTTGTTTACCGAGTCTTCCTAGAATAGCTGTACACAGGCAGCACTAGCCTTGCTCCTGAGGAAGCAGTAGGATTGCTAGGATGTAGCTACATGTTATAGAGGAAGTTGTTTGAAAAAGCTCTGCCAACAAACTATCAAGCAAGGAATCTGTGAGGAGAATGCCATTGCTCTGCTCTCTGTTGCTGTGAAGTATATGACACTGAGGATTTGAATGAATTCTGCTTCAGGTTTTGCAGAAACCATTTGACTATAGTAACACAAATTTTAGGCTTTGCAGAAATGGACCAAGATTTCCTGAATAACTTTATCAGCAAAGCAAGCATAGTTGAAGCCTTTAAAAATTGATCCTTTTCTGGCTGGTATGGCTCAGAATATTGAGCACCGGCCCGTGAACCAAAAGGTCACCAGTAAGACTCACAGTCAGGGCACATGTCTTGGTTGTGGGCCAGGTCCCCCAGTTGGGGCTTGTGAGAGGCAACCAATTAATGTATCTCTCATACATGATGTTTCTCTCCTTCTCTTTCTCCCTCTCTACCTCTCTTGTTCTAAAAGTAAATTTAAAAAAAATCTTTAAAAATTGAATCTCACCTGCAGGAAAAAATATTTTAGCACTTCCACTTTCTCTGAAAGGCCAGCAAATAACTTCTCTTTAATAGTATTTATGATGAGTTACGCTTGGCTGAACACCTATGGTCTGTCAAAAGAGGGATGGTGGCCCTGGCTGATGTGGCTCAGCAGATTTAGTGCCAGCCAGTGAACCAAAGGGTTGCAATTTTGATTCCCTGTCAGGGCACATGCCTGGGTTACAGGCCAGGTTCCCAGTGGGGGATGTACAAGAGGCAACCACACATTGAAGTTTCTCTCCCTCTCTTTCTCCCACCCTACCCCTCTGCCTAAAAATAAATAAAATCCTTAAAAAAAAAAGGGATGGTTGTCGTTCTTCCCCATATGTTGCAATCCAAAGTTGATATAAAAGGCACTAAATGCTCTGATCAGAAAAGTTAATTGATTCAAAATTCTGTTACTATGCCCATATAAATACAGTCATGTAGCATAACAATGCTTTGGTCAATGATGGACCACATATATAATGCTGGTGGTCCCCTAAGATAATAAGCAAGTTTGTATGCATTTTTTCTTTCACTGTTTGTTGTTTTTGTTCTATTTTTCTTTCTTTTTGTATACAATGTTGGAAAGAAATCCAACTATGATATTGAATACTGCTAGTTCTAGGCAGTTTAAGATAGATGAGGAGGATCAGCCCATCATGCTCTCCACCCAACCTGCAGCCACCCAGGCAAAGCTGCAGACCTGAGTTGGTGACAGAGTGAAGGGAGCTAGTAGGGGAGGAGGTTATGGAGATTAGACTGCCGCCCACACCTTTGTTCCTTCACACACTCATTTTCCTTCCCTCAGTTTATCTTTCTCTTTTCTCCAGCCCTGTTCCTCCCTCTCTGGCTTGCTTTCTCTCTCTGTCTTCTTCTTCTCTCACTTTCTCTTTCCTCCTCCTCTCCATTTCCCTTTAGTTATTTTTTCATCTCACACTTTGTCTCTCTGGGTTGCTTTCAGTCTCTTCTCTCCCTCTCACTCCACTTCTCCTCTTGAAGTCTACTCTGCCTCTCATGGTACAACCCTTCGACAGCACACACACACACACACACACACACACACACACACGCACCAACTTTATCTTTTGTTTAGATACACAAATACTTGTTGTTTTACAACTTTCTACAGTAACATGCTGCACTACTGGCTTGTATCCTCAGAACAATAGGTTACACCATATAGTTTGTGTATGTAACAGCCTATACAATCTAGGTTTGTGTAAGTACACCCTGTGATGTTGACACAATGATAAAATCACCTAATGACACATTTCCCAGCACATATCCTCATCAATAAATGGCATATGACTACAATACATTAAGAACAAAAGAAGTATGCTGTGGCTGACGTGGCTCAGTGGATTGCTCACTGTCCTGAGAACAAGGGGGTTGCCAATTTGATTCCCAGTCAGGGTGAATGCCTGGGTTATAGGCCAGATCCCCACTTGAGGGCATGTGTGAGGTGACCACACATTGATGTTTCTCTTTCTCTATCCTTTCCCCTCTCTCTAAAAATAAATAAATAAAATATTTAAAAAATAGAACTAAAGAAGTATATGTGTACTAGCAGATAAAGCATCACTCCTTCTAACTTCATTGACCAATTTTATTAGTGTTTCCTGTTGAAGCTGAGTTGCTGTTATGTTTCCCTTATCAGTTTGATCTTTGAAAAGAATAAGATGGGGCTCTGATCATATTTTATTGAAAAAGGAAGCAGATAGACAAAAACCAAGTGGAAAAGGATAAATAACTGAAGACAAAAATGAGATTGAAGTTGTAAAATAATTTTATAATAAATATACATCAATATTTGAACATCCACAAAAATAAATAAATTTCTGGAAAAATGCAAAATTCTAATGATGAAAGAAGAAATCAAAAATTATAATAGACCCATAAACATTAAATATATTGAAGTCTCAATTAAACACTTCTAAAAAAGCTCAGGTCCAGACAACTTTACAGGTGAATTACACCAAATTTTCAAGGGATACGTAATCTAATTATATACTGTTTGTTTCAGAAGATGGAAAGTGAGCAAAAGCTGCCAAGTTTATTTTATGAGACTAGTGTGACTGTGAATCCAAAAACTGGTTAAAGATATTATTTTTTTAAAAAATTTTTATTTATTTATTTTTAGAGAGGGGAAGGGAGGGAGAAGGAGAGAGAAACATCAATGTGTGGTTGCCTCTCATGTGGTCCCCAATGGGGCCCTGGCTCGCAACCCAGGCATGTGCCCTGACTGGGAATTGAACCTGTAATGCTTTGGTTCACAGCCCATGCTCAATCCACTGAGCTATGCCACCCAGGGCAGGATATTATTTTTAACAAGTCATTTAGGCTGATGTCACATGTGAACATATATTTGAATATCCTATATAAAATATTAGCTGCCCAAATCCAACAGTGAATTTAAAAAATAATTACTCAATGGAAAAACTGTAGAAACATTCCCTTTCATTTAAGGAGAAATGAGAACTGTCTACTACTATGGCTACCCTTTAAAATTACACCAGAGGAGGGGAGGAAGATGGCAGCGTGGTAGGAAGGAGTAGATTTTACATCTCCCACACCTGGGAGGGGAAAAATAATTGCCATTCTAGGTAGGAACTGAGCAAAGACCCAACATTATCATGACATAACTGAAAATAGAAGATCACAAATTGTAGCAGAAATTGAAAAACCCGAGGGTAAGGAGACTACGTGGATCAGTGGGGGGACCAGGGGGGTTTCAGCTCCAGACCTGGCGGCATGCCTGGGTTGGCCAGTGGGGCTCCCAGGAGAGAGCTGGGTCATCTGCTCCCTCCCAGGCCAAACAAGGACTGAGCAGCCCCCGGGAAGGCCAGTTTACTGGAGGGCACAGAGAGAGGAGTGAGAGAGGAGTGAGGACAAAGAGGCACCCACACAGGAACTGTAAGCACCTACTCAAAGCCCTGGTGAAGGTGTGCACCCCACCCCGTGCATTCAAAGGCACCGCCTCTACGCCTGCGCCCCTGACCAGGAGAGAGAGCGTGGTCTGGTGAAAATCTCAGAAACGACAGCTTTGAAAAATGAAAAGGCACAGGTGCTTCCCAGGACCTACGATACCCAAGCTGTGAATTGGGGGCAAGTGGGAGCCCTTTGGGATCCAGAAAGCATGAACCCGGAAAAGGGGAGGGCACTCCGCGGGACATCAGAACACACTGCGGTGAACTCCCAAGGTCGCACATAGTTGCATCCAGCCCCCACACACGGATCCCTTCCAGGAGATATGAGACAAGATGGGGGAGAAGGCACACGCCTGCACTAAGAACAGTATGTCACAGGCTGACTGAGTCCTGAACAGGGAACAGAGAAAACCTGTCTCCAGTAACCCCTCAGTGGGCGGAAGCCAGCTGGAAAAACCAGTTTGGCCAGTCTGAAATCAACAATAGGTGTATGTGTTTTTCTGTGTGTGTGTGTGTGTGTGTGTGTGTGCGTGTTTTCTTTTTTTTTTTTTTTTTGGTGCTTGTTGGTTTTTTGTTTGTTTTCTTTCAATTATTTTTAAGTAAGCTTTTGTCTTTTAATTCGTATTATGTTTTTATCTATCAATTCTTAATACTTCTCTTTCTGTCACCCTAGTGTTGACCCTTCTCCCTTGCTTTCCAAATTTATCTCTTCTTCCTTCCATCTTCTGCTTGGTTCCTTCCTCTTTTTTTTTTTTTTGAACCTGCAAGTAA